>JASAMZ010007435.1:0-49099 GCA_030248115.1 Linhomoeus sp. GSCO2_2 | reverse complement strand
TTGCATGGACTTCAGTGTTTTCGGAGCATTGACTTTAGCATTTTGCATTGACTTTGGTACTGTGGAGCGTCGCTTCACCACCCCTGCTTACTGTTTTGCGTGGAGTTCAATGTTTTCAGAGCATCGACTTTCACGTTTTGCATGGAGTTCAGTGTTTTCAGAGCATTGACTTTCACGTTTTGCATTGAATTTGGTGTCATGGAGTGTCCCTTCATCGCCTTTGCTTACTGTTTTGCAAGCAGTTCAATGTTTTCAGAGCATTGACTTTAATGTTTTGCATTGAGTGTGGTGTCTTGGGGAGTCGATTAGGCACGTCTGCATATGGTTTTGCATCAAGTTCAATGTTTTCGCAACATTGACTTTCACGTTCTGCATGAAGTTCAGTGTTTTTTGCAACATTGACTTTCATGTTTTGCATGGACTTCAGTGTTTTCGGAGCATTGACTTTAGCATTTTGCATTGACTTTGGTACTGTGGAGCGTCGCTTCACCACCCCTGCTTACTGTTTTGCGTGGAGTTCAATGTTTTCAGAGCATCGACTTTCACGTTTTGCATGGAGTTCAGTGTTTTCAGAGCATTGACTTTCACGTTTTGCATTGAATTTGGTGTCATGGAGTGTCCCTTCATCGCCTTTGCTTACTGTTTTGCAAGCAGTTCAATGTTTTCAGAGCATTGACTTTAATGTTTTGCATTGAGTGTGGTGTCTTGGGGAGTCGATTAGGCACGTCTGCATATGGTTTTGCATCAAGTTCAATGTTTTCGCAACATTGACTTTCACGTTCTGCATGAAGTTCAGTGTTTTTGCAACATTGACTTTCATGTTTTGCATGGACTTCAGTGTTTTCGGAGCATTGACTTTCATGTTTTGCACTGACAGCATATTGGGCACTTCTGCTTACTGTTTTGCATGGAGTTTAATGTTTTTGGGACATCGACTTCAGTGTTTTGCATGGACTTCAGTGTTTTCAGAACATTGACTTCCACGTTTTGTATAAAATTTGATGAGTGCCGATTAGCAGCTTCTAGTGGGCCAAGTTTTGTTTTGTGTGAAATTGGTGTTGTGCTGTGTAGATTTGGTATCTGGAGCATCAGTTAGGTGTTTCGAGTGAAAGTGATTTAGTGTGTATGACCAAAGCGCAGCTCACAGCACAATCCCAATAACCTCTCCCTTTTTCACCGAAGCGCGAACAGGAGCAGCGAAACCACATGGCACAAAACCAGAGCACCACCAAGAACAATGATATAGTGAAACCACATAAACAGAGTACGACTGAGAAGCGCAAACAGGAGCAGCGAAACCACACAAAAGCAGAGCACCAACGACAAGCATGGCATATCCAATGGCCAAAGATCCAGGTAGGCACAGATCCATATAGAGCAATGAGGGACAGAGGAAGTAGAGAAGCCTAGCACAGCACCAGCAGAACAGAGCACCACAGTCAACCGGGCAACTTGTCAGAGCCATAGCCGTACGGCAGAGAGAAACCACTGGGCAAAAGGTGTCTCTTCTCAAATGTGACCCTAACAGATTTCGAGAAATTTCGAGTGGATACAACAAAATCCGCGTCTCTGCCAATGGTCCACTGGGGCACGGTGATGGTCTTCTGCAGGCCCTGGAGGTGGGACTTGACCAGGTCGACCATGGACTGGAAGTTGAGCAGCTGGGCAGTGGAGTGGCTGAGGCTGACCCCCTTGGCCTAAAATGTGCTCTTTTCAGCATTCTCCTCACTCAATCTCCCCCCCCCCCCCTCCCCCTCTCTCCATCTCTCACCTTCACAATATAGTCCACCTTGTCACTGCCCTGAGTCCTAATCGCCATCGCGTAACTCTTCGGCCCCTGAAAAGTTATTTTGGTGTATTTTGTGTCATTTCCCCATTTTGTGTCATTTCAGTCCATTTTGCATCATATTTGTATTTCGTGGAAAATTGTCGAAATTAACCCACCAGAGAGACGAAGTGACTCCCATAGGCCCCCTCGCCAAACTTCTCGAGCTCGTCCTGACAAAAGAGAGGGATTTCAGGAAAAAATTTAAAAAATTCAAAAATTTAAAAATTCCCACCGTCATGTCCCCCAGAAATGGGCCAGTCTTCACCTCTGGAGTGTCCGCCCTCTTCACAAAGATGCACGAGTCCGTATCTGCAAATTACACCAAAATGCCACACTGGCTAAACACGCAACACGCACAGAAAAGACGCACCAAAATAGAGAACGTCCTTGCCGATCTTGTGCAAATACTCGTAGAGCGTGAGGCGGCTGTAGCAGGTGACGAAGGAAGCCACGACGGGACTGCCGAAGGGCAGCGGCGTCAGCCAGTCCACCTTTTCCACATAGGTGACTTGCACCTGAAAATGAAGCTGATGTAGTGCCACCCTGTATACACCCCAGTCGATATTTGCCCGTGTAATGTGACTCTGTATGTACACACCGCAATTTGGGTTTGTAAACTCTACTACACAAAACCGCAGCCGATATTCCACTCTGTGCATGCCAAAAAACATCCTGTAGACTCACAATTTCCTCATTGACGATCATCACGTCCTTGACCTCAACCGTCTCGTCCAGCATCAACCGGTAGAACTCCTCGGGCTCCGTGATGAAGACGCGTCTCTCCAAGTTGGGTCTCTGGCCGAGCTTTCCCTTAAAACAGAGAAAAATTTTGAATTTCGCGGTTGAAAATTTGTGGCAAAACTTTGAAAAACTTATCATAGATTATTGAGAGCCAGCTTGGAGCAGGTGCGCAGGCCACTGTTGGGCTCGATCTTGTCCTTGTCCAGCTGAATGCCCTGGTGCTTGGCGTAGTCGGCGATGTAGCGCTCCTTGCCTTCCTCCGTCAGCCCCTTCGGATAGCCACTGGCCTGCAATATTTGGGTGTAATCTGGGGATTGTGTTTTCAATGCAATCTGGTGTGCTGCCGTGTGGCTAGTTTTAGATAGACTTCTCATGTGATTTATGGCAAAGCAACTTTGAATACACACACACATCACTCGCACCAAATTACACCACAATACCCACCTGAGTCTTCAGCGCCAAGAAGCGGTACATGTAGGCGGTGAACAGGCCACTGTCCGGATCCGTCCCGTCGAACTTCTGACTCCTCTCGAAGTGCTGGACTTCGGAGATCTCCAAAATCTGGTAGCCGACCTGGAATTCGAGCAATTAGAGGCTGCAGAGCACGCCCAATTCCAAAACAGCTCACAGGGGTTCCCAAAATAACTCACGTCTAGCGCCTTGTGAAGCTCCGGGGTGCACCACGTGCCCCAGAAGGCTCTCTGAGCGTCGGCGCACTGGCAGGGAGGGGGCAGCCTCTCCTCGGCGCAGCGCGCGCACAGGAAGAAGTAGAGCTTGTCACGCAGGCGCGCCGGCAGCACGGGGATGAAGAGGTCGCGGGGCGCCAGGACCTTCGCCTTGACCACCCCGAACACGTCGCGCACGTCGGGGAAGTCCCTCGTGTAGATGACAGGGTGGCCCAGCGGGAAGCGTCGGTAGGAGCAAGTGAAGGGGTACCTGAAGGTTTGAATTTCCGTCGACAAGCAAGTTGGTTACGGTAGGTTGCTATTTCTAATGTCACTCAGTGTAAGTCAGAAAGAGGAGACTTGTTGGAAGCACCACGCACAGACACACGCACGCACTCACAGGGAGCAGACGTCGAGGTAGGCCAAAAACTCTCCCTCCTTGCACTCGTAATCGAGGCACAGCGGGTTGGTGCGCCCGCCGAAGAGCGCCTCTCTGTCAGTGATCGGGTCCTGGACGTCCTCCTTCTCCATGGCCTCGCGTAGCGGCCGGTTCTCCTCCGTCTGCAGCTCACACTCCCAGAACATCTCGACCTCGAAGCCTTTCGACCGGATGAAGCTGGCCCTCTCGATCGTAGCCTGGTAGGCGTCGTCCACACTGCGCTCCGAGCCAGGCAATTTCGTCTTGCGATTGCGGATGCAGGAGTGGCCGTGGTAGTAGCAGCTTAAACAATGGGTGTGCCATTGGCAGGCGAAACAGACAGAAATAGACGGCGGCTACACACCCGTTGAACTCGATGACGCGCGCGGGGTTTCCGTCAGCCGCCTCGATGTAGCCGTCGACCTATAATGTGTTGTGTGATGTATGGTGATCTGTTGGGCGTCAAACAAACACACTCATGCGCACACAAATACACCCACTTTGTACGGTCCGATTTTGAACTCGGCCGAATTTCCGGCGTGCGCGATTCTCTCCCCAGTCAGCTTCTCCCGGGCCGCGAAGTAGCGCAAAGCGACGGCACTTTGACGCTCCTTCCTTCTGTAACCTCCGGGCGGGGTGAGGCCGATGGACTTCTCCTTGAGGAAGAGCGAGCGGAAGACGCGCATGCAGGCGGAGGCAATGGTGGCCGATTTCTGAAGTGGCATTGAAGTGGGTTAGTGTCACAGAGTGTCACAAAAGGGTTAAACCCACCGAGTAGGGGTCCACGCCCGTCGCCTCCACGAAGATGCCTCTGAAGGTCATCATGCCCGCTCTCAGCAAGTCGCAGTCAGACTGGCAGTAGGCGCGGAGCTGGTCTGAAGCAGTTAGAGGGGTCGGAAGTGGATTTTGACAAAGTGCAAGTACACGAAATAACTTTACGTGTGGGAAAATTTCGTGCAAAATTTGTCTATGTCAATCGGAACTTCAGATGTGTCTCACCCTGCATGTCGAAGGTCAGGTCCTTGTGCGCCTCCCAGAACGCGCGCAACTCCTCCTGGGCCTCGGGACTCCAGTCCGCTGGAGAGTACTGGTCGTAGCCAGGCCAGGCCCCGTGGTAGAACAGGGTGGATTTCTTCAAAAATCGATATGGAAAAATTCCTTTCCCATTGTCCTTGAGGCCGAAAGCCTTCTTGAACTGCTTGAGTGCGAGCGGGACAAAGCTGTGCGAATCTTTCACCGTAATCGGCTTCTTGCCCTGAAATAAAACACATTTGAGCACATTGAGATTAGATTTCGCGACTACAGTAACCCACCTTCTCCTTCAAAGTCATCTGCTGACACTTGAGACCAGTGTTGATCGTATCCACACTGCAGCCTTGGGAGAGGAGGTGGCGCAGGACGAACAGATTGTCGTAGCCGCGCCCTGGAAAATTTAAAAATTCGAAAAACTTCGAAAATTCGGAAAATTTGGCAAAAAGTGAAAAATTCGGGAAAAAGTGAAAAAAATGTGGCAAAAAGTAGAAAAATTCGCACCGTAGTGGGCGAAGATGACGGCGCCGGCGAAGCGATCGAAGTCCAAAGCGAACTGGAGGAACTTGGCCACACAGTCCTCCCCCACGAAGATCTCCTGGTGGTTGGACTTGCAGTGGGCGCAGAAGGCGTCTCTGTCCCAGGTGTCGGCGCAGGCGGTGGTGACCATTTGGGCGACGCAGTACAGGGGCTGGTGGCGCAGCTTATTCGGATCGCCTTCCAGAGGGTCGTAGGCCGAACTCTCCAGGTCGTAGAAAATGTAGCGGGCGAAGCCCACCTCCTCCTTCTCCTCCACCTGCATGTAGCACAGGTGCTCCTGAAAAATTTGAAATTTCGAAAATTTTGCATGGAAATTTGAACAAACGGGGACATTCCTACCTCTCCACTTGGGTAGTCTTCCTTGCAAACTCGGCATTTGACCACTCCACACTTGTGGGTGTCCTCTCTGCGCACCTGCAAAGTGTACTGTATTGTATTATAGTATTGTCTGCTGTACAACACCTTGTAGTGACCTGTTTCTAAAACTGCAGTCGATATTCAAGTCAGGCGCTGGAATACACACATGCCACTGTTATTTGAGTTGATTGAACAGGCAAAACACCATGTATTTCTGGTTACATCGAAACTACACTGCACAAAACACCCTGAACACATTTGCTGTCGATATCACGTTCACAAAACATGCTGTACTAACCTGCCGACCACACTGCTGACAAATCGAGAGCCTCTGGCAGGTGGAGAATGTGGGGAGGCCACTGCGACTGGGTGGGGGCTTGACCTTGTGAAGGTCGTAGCAGGCCCTGGAGGGCAAATTGCGGTGGCAATCCTTGCACTGGATGAAGTCGGACCCTTCCTTGGGGTGGTCTGGAGTCCCCTCAGAGAAGCAGTACTTGCAACTGGAGACGCATCTAAAGAAGTATTTGCTATGTTTTCATGGCATTTCAGAGAGATAGTTGACGCACACTCACACGCACATGCACATACTCACGCCCTGTACCCACCTATGCCTTGCCCTCAGGTGGTATGGACGATTGCAGACGTCGCAAAAGTAGTTGGAGCCGAGGAAGGCGCACATCGACTTCACGAGCCAGCAGTGGCCAGACGGGTCGATGAGCAGCTTGATGACGTGGGTGGCTGGAGGGGACTGGTACACCACGTCGTCTTCGTGCTTGCCCAAGCGCCAGATCTTCAACTGGAACTGGTCGCCGAGCGCCTTGACCATCTTGTCAGCGTCCGCCAGATCGTGAGGGCCCACTTCACTGACGCCTGCGTCTCTAGAACAATGTAAATTACGGATTTTGGGAGTGCGCCGCGCAAAAACACGCCAGAGAGAGCTAAACACGCAGAGCGGCAAAAATTTATGGCATTCCTATGGATCGTCGGATGTATTCGCATCTAATTAAATTAGAAGCGGCGAAATATGGCGCGGAAATCGAGAGAATTGGGCGAATTTGTTCTATTTACGCTGCCCACAAAAACACGCCACAGAGAGCTAAATACGCAGAGCGGCAAAAATTTCTCGTGTTCCTATGGATTGTCAGATGTGTATGTACCTAATTAAATTGGAGGAGCCATTATGTTCCATCGCAACAGAGAGATATTGGAGATTTGCTATATTTACGCCGCGCGACACTAAAACACGCTCCAGAGAGCTAAATATGCAAAGCGGCAAAAACTTTTTGCCTTCCTATAGATCTTCAGATATATTCGCATCCAATTAAATTGCAGCGAGCAAAATATTCTATCAGAATAGAGAGATATTAGAAATTTTGTGGTATTTACGCCGCGCGACACTAAAACACGCCACAGGGAGCTAAATACGCACAGCGGCAAAAACTTTTTGCCTTCCTATAGATCTTCAGATATATTCGCATCCAATTAAATTGCAGCGAGCAAAATATTCTATCAGAATAGAGAGATATTAGAAATTTTGCGGTATTTACGCCGCGCGACACTAAAACACGCCACAGGGAGCTAAATACGCACAGCGGCAAAAACTTTTTGCCTTCCTATAGATCTTCAGATATATTCGCATCTAATTAATTTGCAGTGAGCAAAATATTCTATCAGAATAGAGAGACATTAGAAATTTTGTGGTATTCACGCTGCGTGGCATTAAAACAACCACAGTGAGCTAAATACAAGCTGCGGCGAAAATTTCGCGCGTTCCTATGGCTGGTCAGATGTGTAGTTACCTAATTAAATTAAAAACGGCAAAAATTTTGCAGGGATCGAGAGAGCTTTGCGCATTCTGAGGTATTTACGCTGCGCGGCATAAAAGAAAACACACACCTGCACAGCTGGACAGCCGCCTTCTTCTGCGCCCCTCGCGCCTTGTCCTGGTAGCGAAGCTTTGCCCACGCCTTCTTTCCCTCCGCACTGAGCTTCTTGAGAGCCAGAGCCTTGCCCAAAACGATCGCCCTAAATTTCGGGTCAATTTAGAAGTTATAGTAGGCAGACGATTTCGTCAAGTATGAATTTTGCAGTATGTGAGAATTTTCGACAATTGACAACATTACGAAGCAGCGAAATAAGGCACAACTCTAATTCTCACCTCGCCATGCACAGATTGTCCTCATTCCGCAGCATGAAGAGGGAGCCATTCTTCTTCGACTTGGCCTCCAGAAATCGGGCGAAATTGACAGTGGAGGGGAGGGCGCCGGCCGCGGGGAGCACCACAGTGTAGGCCTCGATGTCCAGGTCGACCACCCGCAGGTGCCGATTCGACTGCAGGACCTTGGCCAGCTGGGCGAGCACCTTCTCAGCACTGAGAGTCTCCCGTCGAGACGCGTGGATCTTGAAGGGGTAGGGCAGGTCGGCGTGGGTCATGCGCAGGCCAACTCTGGCGTTGAGGGGAGCGTCGGCGAAAGCGCCTTCGATCAAGGCCCCGATTCCCTTCTCCAAGTCGCCGTCGCCGGTGAAACTGCCCTCGTCGAAGTGCAACCTGGGAAAGACGTTTGAAACGGCGGGTTACCATAGTAAATCTGTGCAGAACCCATCACTACAAATATGGCAACGGAAATGCGGTGCGCCGAACATCGGACATGACGGAAATGCGGTGCCACGAATATCGGTAACTTCTGCATAGCTGTGTGTTCGCATTAGTGCTTCAAAATACTGTGCGGAATACTGTGCGGACCCCTCGCTTCATGGGGCTACGATGCGGGCGTGGCCTGGGGCGTACTTGACCATGCACAGCAACGTGGTTTATGCAACATGGCCCTTTCCACCCCATTGTGCGTACGGTATGCCGAGGTGTGAAAAAGGAGTCTCCTAATTGCTGCGAAGCTTTCGGAGAACGGATACAACGGGGGCATTGGTCACCACTACGACTCCCCAGAACAAGACTTAAAAGCCGCAAGGGCACACCTGTAGATAGTGACCGCCCGCACTGCACCTTTACCTATACAACACGCAACACGAAATGCGAAAACGCCATAAAAGATAAAAGACGCAACGAAATAAGAAAACGCTAGCGCACCTGTAGTACTTCTCCTTGAGACCGAACTTGGCAAGAACGACCCCTACGCAAAGGGATGAAGGACGTATGGCGGATTTTCTCGCGGTGAGTCGAATTCCATATTATTTTGAGGAATTTTCGAACTTTATTCAATCGCGAACGATTTTGACGCTCGATTTCGGAGATTTCGATGTCTAAATTGCCGGCTAGTGCCGCCTCACATTCGGTGCTAGAAACTTTCTGCCTCCGATTCGTAATTTTAAATTTATGCCCACATTATTGTAGATAAAATTTGAACTTTATTCTCTCGCGGGCGATTGTGCGTACAGGATTCGGAGATTTCGATTTCTAAAGTAGCTGCTAGTGTCGCTGGATATTCGACGCTCGAAACTTTGCGCTACCGTTTTGCAATTTCTGATTTGTGCACCACTTTGTGCCTTAGATTTTAACTTTTTTTTGCGTAGCACTCCATTTTGCAGTCAATTGTTCTTACGTACGTCCGTGATACTCCTTTGAATTCCAGGCTCGCCTCTGCAAATCGTAAAATTCGGGCCAGACGCAACTGGTAGAGCTCATGTTGTCCTGGGCGCTATTTTGAGGTCGCCAGATGCATTGAGCTTTCTCAGTTGTGGAGGCATTGCCATTTGCTTTTGCTGTGTGGAGGCG
The DNA here is from genome assembly GCA_030248115.1 of Linhomoeus sp. GSCO2_2. Classification (NCBI taxonomy): domain Eukaryota; kingdom Metazoa; phylum Nematoda; class Chromadorea; order Monhysterida; family Linhomoeidae; genus Linhomoeus; species Linhomoeus sp. GSCO2_2. The sequence goes on along the minus strand of JASAMZ010007435.1, from coordinate 39,791 downwards.
CTGGTCTCTCCAGGACGTGTGAGTTCGATATTACTGTAATTCTCTGTGTGATTCATCATGGAGCAAAGCTGTGTGCCCCCAGCCCCCCCCCCCCCCCCCCCCCCTCCCAGTCCCCCATGGTTGGAGGGAGGGAGGTAGGAGGGGAAGGGAGGAGACACACTCAAGTGGTGCATGAATTCTGCTGCACAAAATCTGTAGTGTAAAAGGTGGGAGGACAAAATTTTGTCTGGCCCAAAATTGTGCCAGTCTCTAATAGACGCCCACCTCGAAATACTCGAAATAGACGCCCCATTCCAAATCATAGACAGCTTGATTTTGCTGTGTAAAAAGTTTGCTGCGCAAAATCTGCTGTGGAAAAAGAGAGGATTTCTGTGGCCTAGAATTCCACAGGTCCAAATAATTTTTGCTGAAACGAGACCTACTACCATATGCCAGCAATAGGCTGATAAGTACCTAGATATTTAGCTGAAATTTTTAGCTGAAATTCAAAATCCTCTAATCCCTGGACCTAGAAGGGAGGGATAGAAGGAGCAGTAGAGGGATTGGCTCTGTCCAAAACTATGTGCCGATGTCCAAAAACCGGGCAATGAGGGTGCGTTGTCCCAAACCAAAACTAAAGGGAGTGATGGTCAAAGAAACAAACGCGCGCAGGACAAGAATGGGAATATGTGCATTGCCATCGAGCGATTTTTTAGCTGAAATTTTTAGCTGAAATTCAACTTCCACTAATCTCAATTTCAGCCAATCCCCTTGCACTTACTACTTTGGAATAATCCATTCTCCGTGCGAATTACACACTTTTCAACCAGAACAAATACAACTCTGACGAGTTTCAGCGCTGCAGACAGCGTTTGTGCTCAAGGATTTCTTTGCGCGAGGTAGAATTTTCAAATTTTCACTATTGATAGGCCTTTTGAAATTTGAATCGCTGTCGTGTTTCGCTCCTGGAAGGCCTGCTCGATGATTAGAAGCTGATCGGGCCCGCCGAAACAGAGACGTTGTAGGCCAATCCTCTCTCCGCATTAATTGAGTGGTTAGAGGCTAGGGCGCCTTTGGCCTCTTCGCGGTCCAAACTCTGAAGAAAGGCTTCTTGATACCTACATACTATAGTCTGTTCAAGAAAGGCAGAGACTGAAGGTTATTTGAGTCTGCAGACTTAGTGCTTCGGGAAACCCAAATGATTTATGCATCGTTGGATACCCCTGTCGGAGTGTGTTCCTGTGTTGGCGCGGTGCGTGCTTTGCCATAATCACGCAACACGCACTGGTTTAGAGCGCACATGAAAAATTCGAGGTTTTGTTACAGGGTGGGCGATTTTGATATTTTTTACACCAGTTATACCCCAAGGTGTCCCGATATCACACTTCAAATTTCAGCAAAATCGGTTCACCACAGCGTTAGTTATGGCCTGCCGCGTACACCCTACTTTGGCCAAAATGGCCAAAATCGCCGAAATCGGCCAAAAAGGGTGCACTTTTTTAATAACTCAAGAACGAAATGGCCAAACTTCTTTAAACATTCTGTGTGTTAACTAGGTTCAATTGTCTACACAATTGGACAAACCCCATCTTATTTGGTTGCGGCACGCTCGAATGCGACTCAATCAAGAGGCTCGAATGCTCTGCTTAACGCAAGAAAGCACGGGCGTCCGTTGTTGCGGTAGAGGGCTATGGGTGCTGTCATCGCCAGTGTCGTGAGCGGCAGGGGAAGAAGCTGAGGGATGGGGTGGGGGCGGCGGGGTATCCACATGAGCGGCGCCGGCTTTGATATGCCTAGCGAATTCCTCAACAGAGGGAAAGGTGGCCTTCTCATGGGAGTGAGAGTGTTGAGCGAGGCTGAGCTTGTTGTTGTAGCTAGCAGAGCAGCCAGGGTGTTGACAAACAAACTCTCCTACAAAAGCATCCGCCGCCGCGCCAGGGTGCTGCGCCTCCACGTGCTCATTCAGGGTGCGCAGAGCGTACTTTCCCTCAGGGGAGAGGCCGCAGAAGCGACAATGAAAGTCGAAGGCAACTGCCAATTTGTGAGTTCTGTGGAGGTGACGTATGAGGCTAGTTTTGGTCGCCACGCCAGCTTTGAAGCATTTGTCACACATGGGGCAATTTAGCTGGGCAGCAATAGGAACGAGTAGGCGCAAAGCTAGACGCTCAGAATTGGGGCGAGGCGAGAGTGTGGGTTGTTCACATGCCGGGACCCGAAACAGAGGCCCACCACCCACTAGCCGACCCCGGGCCCGATGAACGGGGCCCCCTGCGCCACTCAATGAACCACGGGGACAACTGGCTAATGCTACTGACGACGAACAAGAAGGGTTACACTCACCGAGATGGGCTAGCTTGGGGGCTGAGGGGACGCTCAAAGGCGTGACGCCCTTGCGGTTCGTCAAACTCGACGCAAAGCCGCTGCCGCCGTTGCCTTTCTGGTCAGAGAACTGCACGCGGCGCGAACCCGATTGGCCGCGCCGACTTCCGCTACGCTGGTGACGTCGCTTGCCGCCGGGGTCGTCTCCCTTGGGCTGCTGGTGGTAGCCCGGCTGGCGCTGGGGGCGGCGGCTCCGGTCCCGTCCACGGCTGTTGTCCCGCTGGTGGTCCATGGTCCTTCTTCGTCGATTTTTCTCCACTTTTCTTACTCACGTTACAATTGGAAACGATTGGCGTTGCTTACGTAGGAAGACCAAACTGTAGTATCTGTAACACACCGAAAGGTGGGTTAAGCTGATAAGAACAGATTTTCATTTATTCATACAGCACATGGCGCGACGAGGACAGAGCTGGCGACATGTATAGGCGTGTCCGAATCAAAATGCAGCTGTAACACGACACTGAACAACAAACCAACCGGCGAAAATAACCAAATGTATCAGGGATGTAGAAGGAAGAGGTAGGTACGTACGCTGCGAGGTATGTATGCATGTAGTCAATCAATGAAGTCCGACGGTACCGAAGTTGTAGTCCCAGGAGCAGTTGGTGGACGTCTGGACGAGGTTCAGTCACTGTTGAGCGGCGGCCTTGTGCGAGCGGGTGATCGGCGGGGAGAAGGCCGTCGCCGCCACTGAGACAGGGGGAACGTTCTCCGAGGTGGCGGCGCTGTCGTCGACGACCAAGGGGCCGCCGGGGCTATGTATAGGCGCCCTCCATGTCGTTGGACGGGAAGTTTGGTCTTCCTACGTAAGCAACGCCAATCGTTTCCAATTGTAACGTGAGTAAGAAAAGTGGAGAAAAATCGACGAAGAAGGACCATGGACCACCAGCGGGACAACAGCCGTGGACGGGACCGGAGCCGCCGCCCCCAGCGCCAGCCGGGCTACCACCAGCAGCCGCAGCAGCCCAAGGGAGACGGCCCCGGCGGCAAGCGACGTCACCAGCGTAGCGGAAGTCGGCGCGGCCAATCGGGTTCGCGCCGCGTGCAGTTCTCTGACCAGAAGGGCAACGGCGGCAGCGGCTTTGCGTCGAGTTTGCGAACCGCAAGGGCGTAAAACAAGCTTAGAGTAACAAGCTGTTAAAAAAAGTGAAGTTGTTTCATTAATACAGAGTGGTTTGTGAGTGTTCTAAAGTGGAAGAGTAAAATTATATATCATATTATATATATATTACTATATACTATACGTATTAGTATTATGTATTATATGGGATTTTCCTAAATATGGGAAGTCACTGTATCATATACATGGAAAACATTGGCAAATGTTTGCCATTTGAAATTGTTTGAAATTGTAACTGCCGTCTAGACGGCAATCGTCTGAAGACGAGTGTTGGCTGCAACGTATCCATACGCTGATTACGCACACACTTCTCCATTAGCACAACACAACACATTTATTACGACATTTACTACGTCTTGTCTGGGAACTGGGACGTCTTCACTTCAAGCCTGTACTTCGAGACAGGCGAACAACATGTTGGTCTTGGCTGTAATGGCTTTTGCGGTGCTGTTAGTGGTAAGCGAGTCTGTGGTGACCTATATTGAGACCCAAGAGTGCCGACAAGAAGGGGAGCGTCTGCGACGAATTGGTGTGCAAGAGTGGGTAAACGCAGCGTCTTCGATCATCCTGTTCGCTGGTTACTGGCAACTCATTGCTCCCGCGCTCTCACCGTGACGTGACACATCACTATGTTTGCAACCCGTTGGAGGACAAATGTCAGCCACACGAACCTCATCGCATAGCCATCGTTGTGGTCTTGTAATCGTACAGCTTGCATATTCCCTCGATGAATACGCGCGCGAGTTTAATGTGGGTATTTCCTGTATTGTACAGTGCAGTCTGCGTGGATGCGCAAGCTGTCCAATCTGGGTCGGACGATGGCGGAGCGAAAGAAGCCAAAAGTAGCGCAGAGAGAAATTAGCCGAATTGCGGTGGGATGATCTCCAATAAAAGAACTGAAAGACGTCTACGGGATGCAAACCGCGGTTACTGCTGCAATAACCTTCCAAACACAGCGTTTAACGGAACCTTGAGTAGACTGGCCGAGCCGAGAGAGGCGATTCGCGGGACTGTGGGCTGCCTCAGTGCACAGTTCTGCTCTGGTTGAGAGTTTGGTTCTTGCTGGGAGCTGGTTCCGCCAGATGGGCTGGTGGCAGTTGGGCTGAAAATAGCCGCACATCCAGCAGTTGTGGCAGGCCCAGTTCTGGGGTTGGGCGGGCACGAGTAAAATTATCACGAGTTAAAATTATTAATACAGAGTGGTTTGTGAGTGTTCTAAAGTGGAAGAGTAAAATTATATATCATATTATATATTACTATATACTATACGTATTAGTATTATGTATTATACGGGATAATCCTAAATATGGGAAGTCACTGCATCATACACATGGAAAACATTGGCAAATGTTCGCCATTTGAAATTGTTTGAGATTGTAAATGCCGTCTAGACGGCAATCGTCTGAAGACGAGTGTTGGCTGCAACGTATCCATACGCTGATTACGCACACACTTCTCCATTAGCACAACACAACACATTTATTACGACATTTACTACGTCTTGTCTGGGAACTGGGACGTCTTCACTTCAAGCCTGTACTTCGAGACAGGCGAACAACATGTTGGTCTTGGCTGTAATGGCTTTTGCGGTGCTGTTAGTGGTAAGCGAGTCTGTGGTGACCTATATTGAGACCCAAGAGTGCCGACAAGAAGGGGAGCGTCTGCGACGAATTGGTGTGCAAGAGTGGGTAAACGCAGCGTCTTCGATCATCCTGTTCGCTGGTTACTGGCAACTCATTGCTCCCGCGCTCTCACCGTGACGTGACACATCACTATGTTTGCAACCCGTTGGAGGACAAATGTCAGCCACACGAACCTCATCGCATAGCCATCGTTGTGGTCTTGTAATCGTACAGCTTGCATATTCCCTCGATGAATACGCGCGCGAGTTTAATGTGGGTATTTCCTGTATTGTACAGTGCAGTCTGCGTGGATGCGCAAGCTGTCCAATCTGGGTCGGACGATGGCGGAGCGAAAGAAACCAAAAGTAGCGCAGAGAGAAATTAGCCGAATTGCGGTGGGATGATCTCCAATAAAAGAACTGAAAGACGTCTACGGGATGCAAACCGCGGTTACTGCTGCAATAACCTTCCAAACACAGCGTTTAACGGAACCTTGAGTAGACTGGCCGAGCCGAGAGAGGCGATTCGCGGGACTGTGGGCTGCCTCAGTGCACAGTTCTGCTCTGGTTGAGAGTTTGGTTCTTGCTGGGAGCTGGTTCCGCCAGATGGGCTGGTGGCAGTTGGGCTGAAAATAGCCGCACATCCAGCAGTTGTGGCAGGCCCAGTTCTGGGGTTGGGCGGGCACGAGTAAAATTATATATCACGAGTTAAAATTATTAATACAGAGTGGTTTGTGAGTGTTCTAAAGTGGAAGAGTAAAATTATATATCATATTATATATATATTACTATATACTATACGTATTAGTATTATGTATTATACGGGATAATCCTAAATATGGGAAGTCACTGCATCATACACATGGAAAACATTGGCAAATGTTCGCCATTTGAAATTGTTTGAGATTGTAAATGCCGTCTAGACGGCAATCGTCTGAAGACGAGTGTTGGCTGCAACGTATCCATACGCTGATTACGCACACACTTCTCCATTAGCACAACACAACACATTTATTACGACATTTACTACGTCTTGTCTGGGAACTGGGACGTCTTCACTTCAAGCCTGTACTTCGAGACAGGCGAACAACATGTTGGTCTTGGCTGTAATGGCTTTTGCGGTGCTGTTAGTGGTAAGCGAGTCTGTGGTGACCTATATTGAGACCCAAGAGTGCCGACAAGAAGGGGAGCGTCTGCGACGAATTGGTGTGCAAGAGTGGGTAAACGCAGCGTCTTCGATCATCCTGTTCGCTGGTTACTGGCAACTCATTGCTCCCGCGCTCTCACCGTGACGTGACACATCACTATGTTTGCAACCCGTTGGAGGACAAATGTCAGCCACACGAACCTCATCGCATAGCCATCGTTGTGGTCTTGTAATCGTACAGCTTGCATATTCCCTCGATGAATACGCGCGCGAGTTTAATGTGGGTATTTCCTGTATTGTACAGTGCAGTCTGCGTGGATGCGCAAGCTGTCCAATCTGGGTCGGACGATGGCGGAGCGAAAGAAACCAAAAGTAGCGCAGAGAGAAATTAGCCGAATTGCGGTGGGATGATCTCCAATAAAAGAACTGAAAGACGTCTACGGGATGCAAACCGCGGTTACTGCTGCAATAACCTTCCAAACACAGAGTTTAACGGAACCTTGAGTAGACTGGCCGAGCCGAGAGAGGCGATTCGCGGGACTGTGGGCTGCCTCAGTGCACAGTTCTGCTCTGGTTGAGAGTTTGGTTCTTGCTGGGAGCTGGTTCCGCCAGATGGGCTGGTGGCAGTTGGGCTGAAAATAGCCGCACATCCAGCAGTTGTGGCAGGCCCAGTTCTGGGGTTGGGCGGGCACGAGTAAAATTATATATCACGAGTTAAAATTATTAATACAGAGTGGTTTGTGAGTGTTCTAAAGTGGAAGAGTAAAATTATATATCATATTATATATATATTACTATATACTATACGTATTAGTATTATGTATTATACGGGATAATCCTAAATATGGGAAGTCACTGCATCATACACATGGAAAACATTGGCAAATGTTCGCCATTTGAAATTGTTTGAGATTGTAAATGCCGCCTAGACGGCAATCGTCTGAAGACGAGTGTTGACTGCAATGTATCCATACGCACCCACTTCTCCATTAGCACAACACACCCATTTATTACGACACTTACTACGTCTTGTCTGGGTCAGCCAGTTCGGCTTCAAGGTCATCGCCAGTCGTCTCAGGATTCTCTTCCATCCTCTTCTGTATGAGACTCAACTTTCCTGGGGTCATCACAAATGGTCGGCCGGACCCCTTGCGACGCAGTGGAGAACTAGTTGTCTTCCAGTTCTTGTAGACACCCATTACTTGGCGTTTCGTCACAACCATTCGGTCGTCCTCTTTCAGCTTTCTTGCTGTTCTCGTTGGCTGGTAGCCTGACACGCGGATTTCCTCAAGAATGCGGTGGCGTTGATATGCGTCCAACTGTGGCATTTTGCCAGGGACTCTTGGCCACAGTCCCAGAGCTGAGCAACGCGCGCAACAGAGACAAGAGTAGAAGGAAAGAAGTGCGGAGTTGGGCAGGCAAGTGTCCTAGGATATCGTAAGGCTGCGCGACGGTTTATCCGGCGCATTTTGAGGGCGCCTGCTTCTTTTGTTTCGCCGGCCAAAGTGCCAAGCATTCGATCACTCTTGCCACCCGCCACCCTCCTCTACCTACATAGGCGGTTTGGACTGTGATGTGCATATTGTGCCCATGGGATTTGTGGGTGGAGACTGGAGGGGCGGGAGGGGCAGAGCAGGTAATGCCAAGAATATGTACCTCCCTCCTGAGGAAACGTTGAGATGGGGGGGGGGAGGCGAGGGGAGTTGTGGGGGGGGGGGGGGGGCTGTAATGTTGAGCTCCCCCCCCCCCCCCAACCCATTGCACCATTGCAAGGAAAAGTGGTGAGATTCTTGGCTGAGGGGGGGGGGGGTCATGCGGCCCCCCCACACGTTTTCTCGCTGGACACAGGCCTAACTATGTATCTATCTCATCTCATCTCCCATCTTATGCCTTTGCCACCCCACACTTGGTGTTGCGCTGAGCGACTAGTGGATATCGTGAGGGCGCCATCGTCGTGAAGCCAGTCGTTTATCTGGACGTTTATTTTCTGTCACTCTGTGGAAGCATTGATTTGTGTTGTTAGCACCAGGTTGGCAGGTCAAGGTTATTTTCTGTCACTCTGTGGAAGCATTGATGTTGGCAGCACCAGGTTGGCAGGTCAAGGTTATTTTCTGACACTCTGTGGAAGCAGTGACGTTGGTAGCACCAGGTTAGCAGGACAAGATTAATTTCTGTCACTCTGTGGAAGCATTGACGTTGGCAGCACCAGGTTGGCAGGTCAAGGTTATTTTCTGTCAATCTGTGGAAGCATTGACGTTGGCAGCACCAGGTTGGCAGGTCAAGGTTATTTTCTGTCACTCTGTGGAAGCATTGACGTTGGCAGCACCAGGTTTTCAACTCAAGGTTATTTTCTGTCACTCTGTGGAAGCATTGACGTTGGCAGCACCAGGTTGGCAGGTCAAGGTTATTTTCTGTCACTCTGTGGAAGCATTGACGTTGGCAGCACCAGGTTGGCAGGTCAAGGTTATTTTCTGTCACTCTGTGGAAGCACTGACGTTGGTAGCACCAGGTTAGCAGGACAAGATTAATTTCTGTCACTCTGTGGAAGCATTGATGTTGGCAGCACCAGGTTGGCAGGTCAAGGTTATTTTCTGTCACTCTGTGGAAGCACTGACGTTGGTAGCACCAGGTTGGCAGGTCAAGATTAATTTCTGTCACTCTGTGGAAGCACTGACGTTGGTAGCACCAGGTTAGCAGGACAAGGTTAATTTCTGTCACTCTGTGGAAGCATTGACGTTGGCAGCACCAGGTTGGCAGGTCAAGGTTATTTTCTGTCACTCTGTGGAAGCATTGACGTTGGCAGCACCAGGTTGGCAGGTCAAGGTTATTTTCTGTCACTCTGTGGAAGCATTGACGTTGGCAGCACCAGGTTGGCAGGTCAAGGTTATTTTCTGTCACTCTGTGGAAGCATTGACGTTGGCAGCACCAGGCTGGCAGGTCAAGGTTATTTTCTGTCACTCTGTGGAAGCATTGACGTTGGCAGCACCAGGTTGGCAGGTCAAGGTTATTTTCTGTCACTCCGCGGAAGCATTGACGTTGGCAGCACCAGGTTTTCAACTCAAGGTTATTTACTGTCACTCTGTGGAAGCACTGACGTTGGCAGCACCAGGTTGGCAGGTCAAGGTTATTTTCTGTCACTCTGTGGAAGCATTGACGTTGGCAGCACCAGGTTGGCAGGTCAAGGTTATTTTCTGTCACTCTGTGGAAGCACTGACGTTGGTAGCACCAGGTTGGCAGGTCAAGATTAATTTCTGTCACTCTGTGGAAGCACTGACGTTGGTAGCACCAGGTTGGCAGGACAAGGTTATTTTCTGTCACTCTGTGGAAGCATTGACGTTTACAGCACCAGGTTTTCAGGTCAAGGTTATTTTCTGTCACTCCGTGGAAGCACTGACGTTGGTAGCACCAGCAGGACAAGGTTATTTTCTGTCACTCTGTGGAAGCATTGACGTTGGCAGCACCAGGTTGGCAGGTCAAGGTTATTTTCTGTCACTCCGTGAAAGCACTGACGTTGGTAGCACCAGGTTGGCAGGACAAGATTAATTTCTGTCACTCAGTGGAAGCACTGACGTTGGTAGCACCAGGTTGGCAGGTCAAGGTTATTTTCTGTCACTCTGTGGAAGCATTGACGTTGGCAGCACCAGGTTTTCAACTCAAGGTTATTTTCTGTCACTCTGTGGAAGCATTGACGTTGGCAGCACCAGGTTGGCAGGTCAAGGTTATTTTCTGTCACTCTGTGGAAGCATTGACGTTGGCAGCACCAGGTTGGCAGGCCAAGATTATTTTCTGTCACTCTGTGGAAGCACTGACGTTGGTAGCACCAGGTTAGCAGGACAAGATTAATTTCTGTCACTCTGTGGAAGCATTGATGTTGGCAGCACCAGGTTGGCAGGTCAAGGTTATTTTCTGTCACTCTGTGGAAGCACTGACGTTGGTAGCACCAGGTTGGCAGGTCAAGATTAATTTCTGTCACTCTGTGGAAGCACTGACGTTGGTAGCACCAGGTTAGCAGGACAAGGTTAATTTCTGTCACTCTGTGGAAGCATTGACGTTGGCTGCACCAGGTTGGCAGGTCAAGGTTATTTTCTGTCACTCTGTGGAAGCATTGACGTTGGCAGCACCAGGTTGGCAGGTCAAGGTTATTTTCTGTCACTCTGTGGAAGCATTGACGTTGGCAGCACCAGGTTGGCAGGTCAAGGTTATTTTCTGTCACTCTGTGGAAGCATTGACGTTGGCAGCACCAGGTTGGCAGGTCAAGGTTATTTTCTGTCACTCCGCGGAAGCATTGACGTTGGCAGCACCAGGTTTTCAACTCAAGGTTATTTACTGTCACTCTGTGGAAGCATTGACGTTGGCAGCACCAGGTTGGCAGGTCAAGGTTATTTTCTGTCACTCTGTGGAAGCATTGACGTTGGCAGCACCAGGTTGGCAGGTCAAGGTTATTTTCTGTCACTCTGTGGAAGCACTGACGTTGGTAGCACCAGGTTGGCAGGTCAAGATTAATTTCTGTCACTCTGTGGAAGCACTGACGTTGGTAGCACCAGGTTGGCAGGACAAGGTTATTTTCTGTCACTCTGTGGAAGCATTGACGTTTACAGCACCAGGTTTTCAGGTCAAGGTTATTTTCTGTCACTCCGTGGAAGCACTGACGTTGGTAGCACCAGCAGGACAAGGTTATTTTCTGTCACTCTGTGGAAGCATTGACGTTGGCAGCACCAGGTTGGCAGGTCAAGGTTATTTTCTGTCACTCCGTGGAAGCACTGATGTTGGTAGCACCAGGTTGGCAGGACAAGATTAATTTCTGTCACTCAGTGGAAGCACTGACGTTGGTAGCACCAGGTTAGCAGGACAAGACAATTTCTGTCACTCTGTGGAAGCACTGACGTTGGTAGCACCAGGTAGGCAGGACAAGATTAATTTCTGTCACTCTGTGGAAGCACTGACGTTGGTAGCACCAGGTAGGCAGGACAAGATTAATTTCTGTCACTCTGTGGAAGCACTGACGTTGGTAGCATCATGTTGGCAGGACAAGACTAATTTCTGTCACTCTGTGGAAGAACTGACGTTGGTAGCATCATGTTGGCAGGACAAGATTAATTTCTGTCACTCTGTGGAAGCACTGACGTTGGTAGCACCAGGTTGGCAGGACAAGATTAATTTCTGTCACTCAGTGGAAGCACTGACGTTGGTAGCACCAGGTTAGCAGGACAAGATTAATTTCTGTCACTCTGTGGAAGCATTGACGTTGGCAGCACCAGGTTGGCAGGTCAAGATTAATTTCTGTCACTCTGTGGAAGCATTGACGTTGGCAGCACCAGGTTGGCAGGTCAAGGTTATTTTCTGTCACTCTGTGGAAGCATTGACGTTGGCAGCACCAGGTTGGCAGATCAAGGTTATTTTCTGTCACTCTGTGGAAGCTTTGACGTTTGCAGCACCAGGTTGGCAGATCAAGGTTATTTTCTGCCACTCTGTGGAAGCTTTGACGTTGGCAGCACCAGGTTGGCAGGTCAAGGTTATTTTCTGTCACTCTGTGGAAGCTTTGACGTTGGCAGCACCAGGTTGGCAGGTCAAGGTTATTTTCTGTCACTCTGTGGAAGCATTGACGTTGGCAGCACCAGGTTGGCAGGTCAAGGTTATTTTCTGCCACTCTGTGGAAGCATTGACGTTGGCAGCACCAGGTTGGCAGGTCAAGGTTATTTTCTGTCACTCTGTGGAAGCATTGACGTTGGCAGCACCAGGTTGGCAGGTCAAGGTTATTTTCTGTCACTCTGTGGAAGCATTGACGTTGGCAGCACCAGGTTGGCAGGTCAAGGTTATTTTCTGTCACTCTGTGGAAGCACTGACGTTGGCAGCACCAGGTTGGCAGGACAAGATTAATTTCTGTCACTCTGTGGAAGCACTGACGTTGGTAGCACCAGGTTGGCAGGACAAGATTAATTTCTGTCACTCTGTGGAAGCACTGACGTTGGTAGCACCAGGTTAGCAGGACAAGATTAATTTCTGTCACTCTGTGGAAGCATTGACGTTGGCAGCACCAGGTTGGCAGGTCAAGGTTATTTTCTGTCACTCTGTGGAAGCATTGATGTTGGCAGCACCAGGTTGGCAGGTCAAGGTTATTTTCTGTCACTCTGTGGAAGCATTGACGTTGGCAGCACCAGGTTGGCAGGTCAAGGTTATTTTCTGTCACTCTGTGGAAGCATTGACGTTGGCAGCACCAGGTTGGCAGGTCAAGGTTATTTTCTGTCACTCTGTGGAAGCATTGACGTTTACAGCACCAGGTTTTCAGGTCAAGGTTATTTTCTGTCACTCCGTGGAAGCATTGACGTTGGCAGCACCAGGTTGGCAGGTCAAGGTTATTTTCTGTCACTCTGTGGAAGCATTGACGTTGGCAGCACCAGGTTGGCAGGTCAAGGTTATTTTCTCTCACTCTGTGGAAGCATTGACGTTGGCAGCACCAGGTTGGCAGGTCAAGGTTATTTTCTGTCACTCTGTTTAAGCATTGACGTTGGCAGCACCAGGTTGGCAGGTCAAGGTTATTTTCTGTCACTCTGTGGAAGCATTCACGTTGGCAGCACCAGGTTGACAGGTCAAGGTTATTTTCTGTCACTCTGTGGAAGCATTGACGTTTACAGCACCAGGTTTTCAGGTCAAGGTTATTTTCTGTCACTCTGTGGAAGCATTGACGTTGGCAGCACCAGGTTGGCAGGTCAAGGTTATTTTCTGTCACTCTGTGGAAGCATTGACGTTGGCAGCACCAGGTTGGCAGGTCAAGGTTATTTTCTGTCACTCTGTGGAAGCATTGACGTTGGCAGCACCAGGTTGGCAGGTCAAGGTTATTTTCTGTCACTCTGGGGAAGCATTGACGTTGGCAGCACCAGGTTGGCAGGTCAAGGTTATTTTCTGTCACTCTGTGGAAGCATTGACGTTTACAGCACCAGGTTTTCAGGTCAAGGTTATTTTCTGTCACTCCGTGGAAGCATTGACGTTGGCAGCACCAGGTTGGCATGTCAAGGTTATTTTCTGTCACTCTGTGGAAGCATTGACGTTGGCAGCACCAGGTTGACAGGTCAAGGTTATTTTCTGTCACTCTGTGGAAGCATTGACGTTTACAGCACCAGGTTTTCAGGTCAAGGTTATTTTCTGTCACTCTGTGGAAGCATTGACGTTGGCAGCACCAGGTTGGCAGGTCAAGGTTATTTTCTGTCACTCTGTGGAAGCATTGACGTTGGCAGCACCAGGTTGGCAGGTCAAGGTTATTTTCTGTCACTCTGTGGAAGCATTGACGTTGGCAGCACCAGGTTGGCAGGTCAAGGTTATTTTCTGTCACTCTGGGGAAGCATTGACGTTGGCAGCACCAGGTTGGCAGGTCAAGGTTATTTTCTGTCACTCTGTGGAAGCATTGACGTTTACAGCACCAGGTTTTCAGGTCAAGGTTATTTTCTGTCACTCCGTGGAAGCATTGACGTTGGCAGCACCAGGTTGGCATGTCAAGGTTATTTTCTGTCACTCTGTGGAAGCATTGACGTTGGCAGCACCAGGTTGGCAGGTCAAGATTATTTTCTGTCACTCTGTGGAAGCATTGACGTTGGCAGCACCAGGTTGGCAGGTCAAGGTTATTTTCTGTCACTCTGTGGAAGCATTGACGTTGGCAGCACCAGGTTGGCAGGTCAAGGTTATTTTCTGTCACTCTGTTTAAGCATTGACGTTGGCAGCACCAGGTTGGCAGGTCAAGGTTATTTTCTGTCACTCTGTGGAAGCATTGACGTTGGCAGCAGCAGGTTGGCAGGTCAAGGTTATTTTCTGTTGCTCTGTGGAAGCTTTGACGTTGGCAGCACCAGGTTGGCAGGTCAAGGTTATTTTCTGTCACTCTGTGAAAGCATTGACGTTGGCAGCACCAGGTTGGCAGGTCAAGGTTATTTTCTGTCACTCTGTGGAAGCATTGACGTTGGCAGCACCAGGTTGGCAGGTCAAGGTTATTTTCTGTCACTCTGTGGAAGCATTGACGTTGGCAGCACCAGGTTGGCAGGTCAAGGTTATTTTCTGTCACTCTGTTTAAGCATTGACGTTGGCAGCACCAGGTTGGCAGGTCAAGGTTATTTTCTGTCACTCTGTGGAAGCATTGACGTTGGCAGCAGCAGGTTGGCAGGTCAAGGTTATTTTCTGTCACTCTGTGGAAGCTTTGACGTTGGCAGCACCAGGTTGGCAGGTCAAGGTTATTTTCTGTCACTCTGTGAAAGCATTGACGTTGGCAGCACCAGGTTGGCAGGTCAAGGTTATTTTCTGTCACTCTGTGGAAGCATTGACGTTGGCAGCACCAGGTTGGCAGGTCAAGGTTATTTTCTGTCACTCTGTGAAAGCATTGACGTTGGCAGCACCAGGTTGGCAGGTCAAGGTTATTTTCTGTCACTCTGTGGAAGCATTGACGTTGGCAGCACCAGGTTGGCAGGTCAAGGTTATTTTCTGTCACTCTGTGGAAGCATTGACGTTGGCAGCACCAGGTTGGCAGGTCAAGGTTATTTTCTGTCACTCTGTGGAAGCTTTGACGTTGGCAGCACCAGGTTGGCAGGCCAAGGTTATTTTCTGTCACTCTGTGGAAGCATTGACGTTGGCAGCACCAGGTAGGCAGGTCAAGGTTATTTTCTGTCACTCTGTGGAAGCATTGACGTTGGCAGCACCAGGTTGGCAGGTCAAGGTTATTTTCTGTCACTCTGTGGAAGCATTGACGTTGGCAGCACCAGGTTGGCAGGTCAAGGTTATTTTTTGTCACTCTGTGGAAGCATTGACGTTGGCAGCACCAGGTTGGCAGGTCAAGGCTATTTTCTGTCACTCTGTGGAAGCACTGACGTTGGCAGCACCAGGTTGGCAGGACAAGATTAATTTCTGTCACTCTGTGGAAGCATTGACGTTGGCAGCACCAGGTTGGCAGGTCAAGGTTATTTTCTGCCACTCTGTGGAAGCATTGACGTTGGCAGCACCAGGTTGGCAGGTCAAGGTTATTTTCTGCCACTCTGTGGAAACACTGACGTTAGTACTTAGTAACATCAGGTTGGCAGGTCAAGATTATTTTCCGTCACTCTGTGGAAGCACAGACGTTTTGCTAACGGTGTCATTTCTAGGGAACGAGCGGCCAAACTGCGATGATTCTGTGACTCTGTTCGACACTCATCAGAAACCTCTTTCCAATCTTTATACCGGGTGTCCCATTTATCTATCCCTAGTTTTAATCGCTAATAACTTCTGCGTTTTCCAATGAATTTTGCTGAAATTTGCACACGACAAAGATACATAAAAAGAATTTTTTGTCTCCAAATTTCAGCTTGAACACTCTACGCATGCCCGAATGACAAGGCAAAACGTGACGTACATCAATTTCGCAGTTTACTAATGGCAGGCTTGGGTGATCTGCACCAAACATTGACCGCTAACCTATGACAAGGTAGCCCGCAGAATGCTCAGTTAGATACCAACATTCTGTTGCCAAGAAGCCATTATTTTAACCCGCGATAATGCTATTCCCCATGAAGGAGCGCCAAAAAGTGTCTGTCTCGGGAGACGCTGAGGAGGCCAAGTAGGCGATCGAAAATGACGGAGATCACGTCGAGCTCCGTAATTTGTGATTGGTGCAGTTAATCTGGTGAAATTTTGAGACAAAAAATTCTTTTTATGTATCTTTGTTGTGTGCAAGTTTCAGTAAAATTTGTTGGAAAACGGAGAAGTTATTGGCGATCAAAACTAGGGATAGATAAATGGGACACCCGGTACATGCAACTTGATTGTGGACAACTGCGTCTATAGCTCATGCGATCAGTACTGCTGCTGGGCCAAATCTGGTGACCATTGGATTCGCGTTTTGAACTGTACTGTACGTGGACAATTCGCTGACATTTGCATAATTCTGCGCTGAGGCCAGAACAGGGTCCTAATCATGTTGGACGACGGCTGGCTGGATGAGATCGATCCCACAGAGTCAAGTAGCGTGTCAGTTTGCAATGTGTTTCAGCGTCTACCTGGGCACCCTGAGTGAAGAACCACTCGCCGACGATGAGGTCAGCGACGACCCGGCCAGCATCAGGCTGTGACCGGATGGATCGGGGCTGCCGCTGTCGAACTCGGCAGTTGGATTGTTGGCCCGCGCCCCGTCGGAGCTTGAAAAGCCGCGCCCCTCAAGAAGGTGGTGAGTGGTAGCCCTGGTCGCTCCACTGCATGGCCCCCTCCGCTCCCAGCACAGGGTGGGACGATCGCACTCTGGCACATCATCATGGGCAGGACAGGACTTCCACAGCGACGGCCGCCTGCTGCTGCTGGTGGCCCTTTTTAATCTTCATGGGAGTGGCAGAGGCCTGTCATGCCGCACAACAGAGCTCTAACCGCTAAGGAGCAGAAGAGGAGCTGGTGAAAGGCATGTCGAGACTAAAGGCACACTTCCGAGTGGTCCTCGACAAACGCCTTGAAGAGACTCTGCCTCTTGCTGTCACTGGACTCTCGCCCATTACCGTTCTGGCAAGAAATGGGAATGGCAGATCAGACGAGAGGTACATATGTGCGGGCGTATGAAAGTTGTAGTCAAGCGAGCGAGCAGCTAAGCACTGCGCGAATTGAATGAACGGTGCAACTGATATTTGTCCTCTAGACGGGTCCAGAAACTTGCCTGCGTGCCATGCAGGCATGTGAATCTTACATTTCATGGTGCCATGCCATGTCGTGTGAAATGAATGGCATGTGAAAATCATGCTTGCCTGTCGTTTCTTCAGTTGCGCTCGTACAATGTAACTGACCACTGTCTTGAGGCTGGGATCCACCTGAAGTACGCACAACTTTCAACGATCTGACTGCAAATGTGTGACAACGCCAGATGGTGCTGAAATTCTATTCCCACGCCATCTCCAGTGGTCCAGCAGCGGCGGATTCGCGTTCTGTGGCGTCAGAAAGCCCAGACACAACTGTCAACGCAATTTTGAAATTTCTACCCCGGGACCCAATTTTTGGCCGGCCGGGTGCCGAAAGCAGGGTAAAGGCGTCCAAAATCGCAAAACAAACACCGGATTCGTGTTCAGCGTCGTCGGAAACATCCGAAACAAGTGAAAACACAATTTCGAAAATTTGACCCCGGGTTTCAAAAATTTGGCGCGGCCAGGGTGCGGTACCTCAAAATGGTCAAGACACTTCGTCTAGACCAACTTTTGACGCTGAACACGTTGCAATGTCAATTTGCCGCTAAAAGCACGCTTTCCGGCCCAAAAATCTATTCAAAGTCGAATATCCGAATTTTCCGCTCGAGACCAGGGACTTTTGCCACCGCGGATCTCCCGAACGGCAGGACCGAGCTGGGCGGTGTTGGTGCCAAACGAAAGGCCATACATGGGACCGTGTTTTGCAGAAAAGTTTGCGAGGATCCACCGTCGCAAACTCGAGTTATGATTTTTTAAAGGTGGGGAAAAAATTTCTATTTTGTATTTTCTACCATACTCCCGCGTCGGACCATGGGAGCCCAATTTGGTATGGTTCTGAAGAGCATCCAAGGGGCTACGACATATCCAAACATCATCAAATTCGAGCCACTTTTGCGAAAGTTATGGCGTGGTTTTTTTTAACTGGAAAATTTGAATTTTTGAATTTTCGTAAAATTCTTCCACCCCCCGAGCACGCTGCGCGTCGTCATAAGCTATCTTTAAAAAAAAATTGGCTCCCTAGGTGCTTCCTAGCGCGCACTAGGCCTGTTGTTGTTAACTGAGGGCTTTACCGCTCCTATAGCACTCCTTCGCTTTTCAAGCGGCGGAGTGCCAATAAAACGGTTAGTGGCTTTCAGCTAGGCTCCATCAAACGTTTCGCCTCTTCTACAATAGTTGGCACTGCACCTATTTCCTCGTTATCGTAGTTGAAGTCTTTGTACGATCGCCTACCGTTCGCAGTAGACGAAGAGGGGGTGGAGGGCTTATGGGAGTATTTACGGTTAGTTATATGCACAAGGTAAGGTTAGTTATGCCCACAAGGCAATTAGTTATATAGACAAGGTAAGGTGAATGTTTTGCCTTTGTGGTATAACTAGAAACTAGAAAATCAGACATTATTCACTCCTCCATGTGCGATTGGATACAGGTCATAGTTAAATAGGGTACAGTGTTGAACCCTAAGAATACTGGTTTTGAACAGTAGGTAGGTACTACAACGTGAACACTGATGAGTGAATGTCTGACTATCTAGGTCAGATACACCAATAGGGCAAAACATTCGGTTCGGAGTCCTGTGGTGCACACTTTTTGACCGAATTTTGATACTTCGGCGATACGTCGGCGACACTACGGGTGAATTTTGATACTTCGGTCACCGGGTCCCCCCCCCCCCCCCCCCCCCCCCCCCCGAAGACACTGTGCGCTCAGGCCAGGTGCGCCCTTCTTCTCGCCTTTTCCGCCTCCTGCTGTATGTAGAATATAATTTTTTCCACGGGTTGGCTCTCCTACAACTGCAACTGCAATATCAACTGAATTGATCGATTTTAGTTCCCAAGGGGGACCATTGGCTGGAGGGCTTCAATGGGGCTCATGAGCTGTGCGAGCAGTACCTGATCATTGGTGACTATTTTGGACAGAGCTGGCTAACGACCACTTCACTAGAAGCCCTATATCTTGAGATTGAGACAGCGCGCCAGGACCCTGTGGAACAAAGAAGGCATCGAATTGTGCTGCCATGGAATTCGTTTCTGCTCAAACTCATGGAGAATTGTAAAAGCAGAGTGCCAAAGAGCAGGTTATATACTTATGAAAGCTAATTTGCGTGATTGCACTTCCGCTTTTTGGCTCCGCTTTTGACCAGGACCAAAAAGCGGCCCGCTTTGCCTGGTTTTGTTCTGGAAAAAATCATTTGTCGTCAAGGTACCCTCATAGCTGCGGGTTGGGCGTGGACGCAGAAGGTGCAGCCCACTGTCGCTCCGGGGCAGACTGTTCCAGCGCCAACAGTGTTGTCGAGTCGAGACATGGGAGCGCTGCCACACTTCCGTGGGGAGGTGACCAGTGACTGGAACAGTTTTCAGAGAGCGTTTGAGGACCGAATGGTGGCCACGCAGGTGCCCAGGTCACTGGCTGGTGACGCTGCAGTCCTTTCTCAAGGACCACCCCTGTGAGCTGGCGCACCAGACGCGAGAAGCGCTTGGCAATCTGGCTGACTATGAGGCAGTCGTGGCGAAGTTGGCGGCCGTCTACGCCGACCACAGGCCCACGCACGTCTGCCTCAAGGAGTTCTTCAACAGAGGTTGGAGCAGGGGAAGTGAGTCGATCGAGGCGTTCGTGGCGGCCTTGCGAGGGCTAGTCTACAAAGCTTGGCCGACCCAGCCTGGTATCTGGGACGACATGGTGAGAGACCAGTTGTTGAGGAGTCTCCCAGACGATCTGGCTGCTTCTGCCTACGCTGTCAGCGAGACCAAGACTCTGGAGGGCCTGTGTCAGTACGTGCGCAACGTGCTGGACGCCAAGGCCCCAGAGAAGCCTGCCAAGGGAGGGCAGAGTGGTCAATCTGGTCAGAAGGAGGCGTCGGTCGAGGGTAGAGATGTGCGGTCCGGTCCGGTCCGGTCCGGGTGGTCCGGGCAAAAATCGGTCCGGTCCGGTCCGGTCCGCCAATCTGGGGCGGTCCGGTCCGGGTAAGAATAAGAGGCAAAAATTTTATCTGCGTTGGCCGAAATTGCCAGAATTTACGCTTAGGCGTCTTCCAAAGCTTTGAAATTTCGCCTGCGGCGCATTGGGAACTGTAAATACAGGGTGAGGCTGGGAAAACCCACCTTTTG
Organism: Linhomoeus sp. GSCO2_2; assembly: GCA_030248115.1. Taxonomy (NCBI): domain Eukaryota; kingdom Metazoa; phylum Nematoda; class Chromadorea; order Monhysterida; family Linhomoeidae; genus Linhomoeus; species Linhomoeus sp. GSCO2_2. The sequence continues at coordinate 19,771 of JASAMZ010007435.1, read as the reverse complement.
AGCATCTCACGAGAAGCCTACTACAGTATCTCAGGGAATGATCAATCAACTTCAACAATTTTTGGAAAGTTTACTATAGGCATTTCAGTGAAAAGTTACACCAAATTTCGCCTAAATCGCCCTGCTGAACAATTAATATTGCATAGTCAAAGCTTGCAAAACTTCGTATATGGCATATTCCTGTTGTTTTACTGCCTGTTCTACTAAAGGATAGCAACATAAATTTGTAATTCTTAATGTAACATAATGTAATTTCTGATCGAACTATAATCGTCTGCCGAAGTGTCGATGCTCTAACGTTCAAGTTTCGATTGCCACCTTGAGAGCTACCCATTCAATGCATTTTGAGGCTTGAAAACTAGAACTGGGCAGAGTGACATACTTGCTAGAGGGTTTGAAATTTGGTCCGGGTGGTCCGGTCCAGTCCGGGCGGACCGCAAACTGGTCCGGTCCGGGTTACCCAGACTGCAAAATCGGTCCGCCGCACATCTCTAGTCGAGGGAGGCGCCCAGGGTGGTCGAGGAGGCGGACAGCAGCCCAGTGACGCCCAGACTGGTGGCAACAGGGGGCAGCAGCGGCCCACTGACGCCCGAGGCTATCCTTTGACTGAGTGCTTCAGCTGCCACAAGTTTGGCCACGTGGCGCGGAACTGTACGAAGAAGCCGCCACCTGTGGAGGTGAAGCAAGAGAAGGTGGGGCAGCTGCAGAGTGGTCTGCAGAGGACAGAGCAGCCTCCGCTGGCGCCAGGAGAGTTCACCTGGGAGGAGGTTTCTGCGCTGATGGACAGAGATGAAGCTGAGAGGCAGGGAAGGGTGAATACGTTGCAGAGGCAGCGCACCCTGCTGGGAGGAAGGTGCCCCAGTGAAGCCCCCTCTGAGGACGACTGTGAGTCAGTTGGCGACCAGGAGGGAGACCCTGGCTTTGGACAAGCTAGGGCGGACCCCCCAACGGCTGACAAGGGGTGTCAGGCGGTCCCAACGGCTGAAGTCGGGTGCCAAGTGGGAGCCCCTGGCTTGGGACAAGCCAGGGCGGACCCCCCATGGAGAGACTGCAGAGCAAACCGGCCTGGAGGGTGAAAGCGGAAGAGCGGCTAGCCTGCTCGCTGAGGAACCCCAGGTGCGCGGTCACTGCTACCAGCTGCAGATGGTCCCTGGCGCGCCACCCATGGTGCTGCAGGCCAGGAGGGTCGGTGGTGTGCGCCGACGGAGCAAGAAGAAGCTGGACGTGGACGGCCAGTCGACCAAGCTGGGCCACATCAGCAACTGCCAGAGCCACTCCAAGGCCAAGCAGGGGCTGCAGAAGGCCACCCAAGGATTCCACTGGGAGCCTGGTTCCACTGGTCACCGATTTCTGTCACCACAACGTCTGGACGAGGAAGTCGTGGGCAATGGGGAAGCCGGGTTCGACCCCACCCCAGGGAGAGCGGGGAGCCCCCATCCCATAGCCATCGGGCTGGCCCACGTGAAGATCAAGCACTCTCTGGAGAGCAAGGAGCTGCTACTCCGCCAAGGCTCTCTGCGACCCCCTGAAGCGATCGAGGGCGATCGACCCAGCCAGGACGGAGAATGTAGGATAATTGGCTTCCTACATGGTATACTTTTGCTATTGTGTGCCTCCGTCTGCTGTTTCTCTCTGTTTCTTGCGCCCTCGTGTGTTTGTTGTAGTATGTAGGTTACTGTAGCGCCGTATTCGTCAGTAGATAGGCCGGCGGCTGCAGTAAATGTGCCTTCTTTAGATAGCAAGAATCCAACAGGTGTGCAGTTTGTATCTGACGACTGTCGGTATGTATGTGGCATGTCTGCACCAGGAGACATGGTCCTGGTGCAGACATGCCACATACATACCGACAGTTGTGCCTTCTTTGTTCCGCGCTCGCTCGCCGTTCCCATGCTGTTGGCGCGGACGTCCGATTTCGTAAGACAGTTTCGTGGCGCGCGCCTATGTAGCCAGCCTGCCAGCGTTGTGCGCGCCCCCTTCTTTGTAAGCGCCGTGCGTTGCGTACGTCGTGGCGATAGATAGTGGCGCGTCGTTCGCTTCCATATAACGGTCGATACGCGCTGCTCTTCTTCGGTTCTCTCGCTGCCTTTTTTCGCCCGCCCTCAGGCGGGCGACACCATACGAGAGCTCGGCGTGCGTGCGTGCGTGCGTCCGTCCGTCCGTCCGTCCGTCACGCTCTCAGATCTCGGCGTTGGAAAGTCGTAGAGAGACGATCTTGGGCTCTACGGATAGGTCTCGACTCACTGATCATTAGTCATAACCGGTGTCGAGACTCAAAAATTTGAATTTCGCGAGTTACAGTAACCTGAAGGTCGAAAACGCAAAACGGCTCTAACTCACTCGTCTTACGTCGTAGAGTGGCAATCGACACGTCAGATGAAAGCTCTCGACGCGCCCATTCACGTGGCAGTAAAAATGTTCTAAATTACGCAAACACGCACCGCTGAAACGCCATTATCGGGATTTGACGCTTAGATCGCTCTAACTCGCTCAACTTGCGTCGTAGAGAGACGATCTCGAGCTTTTAGGACAGCTCCCGACTCACTGATCGTTTGTTCTCTCATTGGTGGAAATTCAAAGGTTGGAATTTCGGGAGTTACAGTAACTAGAAGGTGCAAAAGCACAAACGGCTCTAACTCGCTCGTCTTACGTCGTAGAGTGGCAATCGACACGCCAGGTGAAAGCTCTCGACGTGTTCTTTCACGCGGCTACACAACTTTGTTCAATTACGCAAACACGCACGGCATAAAACGCCATTCTCGCGATTTTAACGCTAAGATCGCTCTTTGCTACATGCAGAAGTGCGACACGGTTTGATTGCTCGTAGTGCGCTCTTTTGTGCTCTGTCAATTGTTTGCCAACACTTTTACGAGTTTTTGTCACTTTTTTAAAAGCGTTGCTTGAAAGAGGGATGTTCTTGCTCTAAAAGCCAAATCGCGGGCGAAATCAATATTGCTAATGCAATACCCTCTTGCGAAGCGGGGGCTCATGAAGCGGAGCATGCGGGCGATGAACTCTCGCACTCTCTGCAGAAAGAACGCAACTCTTTGCAATGTCAGTCAAAATACAAACTCAACTTTTTAATACCGGAGCTTGTTTCGCCCGGCCTCAGCCGGGCGAACCCCTACGAGAGCTTATCGTGCGTGCGTGCGTCCGTTCGTTCGTTCGTTCGTTCGTTCGGAACGCTCTCATATCTCGGTGTTGGTAAGTCGTAGGAAGGAGATCTTGGACTTTATGGATAGGTCTCGACTCACTGAGAATTGCGCTAAGAGGTTTCGAAATTCAAAAGTTTGAATTACGCGCGCTACAGTAACCTGAAGGTCAAAACTGAAAACGGCTCTAACTCGCTCGTCTTACGTCGTAGAGCGGCGCGCGATAGGTCAAGTAAAAGGTCTCGACGTGCTCTTTCGTTTGGCATTACAAATTTTCGTAATTACGCAAACACGCAACACGAAAAGCGACATTCTCGCGTTTTTAACGCATAAATCGCTCTAACTTGCTCAGCGTGCGTCGTAGAGAGACGATCTTGAGTTGGTTGGATAGCTCTCGACAAGCTGATCATTTGTTCTTCTATTGGTCGAAACTCAAAAGTTTGAATTTCGCGAGCTACAGTAATCCAAAGGCTTAAAACGCAAAACTTCTTTAACTCGGTCGTCTTCCTTTGTAGAGAGACGATCTTGAGTTCATTAGATAGGTTTCCGCACACTGATCATTTCGCTAAGAGACTTCGATATTCAAAAGTTTGAATTGCGCGCGCTACAGTAATCCTATAGTCCAAAACGCAAAACAACACGCTCGTCTTACGTCGTAGAACGGCGTGCGATGGCTCAACTAAAAGGTCTCGACGTGCTCTTTCAAAAATTTTCGAAATTACGCAAACACGCAACACGAAAAGCGACATTCTTGCGTTTTTAACACAGAAATCGCTCTACCTCGCTCAGCGTGCGTTGTAGAGAGACGATCTTGAGTTTGTTGGATAGCTCGTGACTCATTGATCATTTGTTTTTCTATTGGTCGAAACCTAAAAGTTTGAATTTCGCGTGCTACAGTAACCCAAAGGTTCAAAACGAAAACCTTCTCTAACTCGCTCGTCTTCTGTCGTGGAGAGACGATCTTGAGGTCGTTGAATAGGTTTCAGCACACTGATCATTCCTTTAAGAGAAGTCGAGATTCGAAAGTTTGAATTTCGCGAGCTACAGTAACTCAAAGGTTCAAACAGCAAATCGGCCCTAACTCGCTCGTCGTACGTTGTAGAGCGGCATTCGTTCGACCGTTTGAAAGTTTACGTTGAGGCAGTTGTTGAGCGGTCATTCCTAAAGAAATACTTTTGTTTTTTTAACTCTTGTCGTACGAACAACTTTGTCTGCTAAAAAAATTAATCCCGGGCGATCCCAATGTTGCCCTGCAACAACCGCTCAGAAATGCGTGTGTCTTGCTCAAAAAATTAATCCCGGGCGATCCCAATGCTGCCCTGCAAGAACCCCTCAGAAAGGAGCGTGTCAGAAGTAGCGCGTGAATAGTGGACTCCGGGCGGGCGCGCGTCATATCGGAAAGGCCTTCGAAATACTTTACAATAGTATCCACTCTTTTACTCTTCCACTTTAAAACACTCACAAACCACTCTGTATTAATAAAACAACTCAACTTTTTTAAAACAGCTTGTTTCGCCCGCCCTCAGGCGGGCGACACCATACGAGAGCTCGGCGTGCGTGCGTGCGTGCGTCCGTAACGCTCCCAGATCTCGGCGTTGGAAAGCCGTAGAGCGGAGATCTTGGGCTCTACGGATAGGTCTCGACTCACTGATCATTCAGCTAAGAGGTTTGGAAATTCAAAAGTTTGAATTGCGCGCGCTACAGTAAGCCGAAGGTCAAAACGCAAAACGGCTCTAGCTCGCTCGTGTTACGTCGTAGAGCGGCAATCGACACGTCATGTGAAAGCTCTCGACGTGCTCTTTCATGCGACTGCAAAAGTTTTTTCGATTACGCAAACACGCACCGCGGAAAACGCAATTATCGGGATTTTGACGCTTAAATCGCTCTAACTCGCTCAACTTGCGTCGTAGGTAGACGATTTCGAGCTTTTTGGACAGCTCCCGACTCACTGATCGTTTGTCCTCTCATTGGTGGAAATTCCAAGGTTGGAATTTCGTGAGTTTCAGTAACTAGAAGGTGCAAAAGCACAAACGGCTCTAACTCGCTCGTCTTACGTCGTAGAGTGGCAATCGACACGCCAGGTGAAAGCTCTCGACGTGTTCTTTCATGCGGCTACACAACTTTGTTCAATTACGGAAACACGCACCGCACAAAACGCCATTCTCGCGATTTTAACGCTAAGATCGCTCTTTGCTACGTGCAGAAGTGCGACACGGTTTGATTGCTCGTAGTGCGCTCTTCTGTGCTCTGTCAATTGTTTGCCAAAACTTTTACAAGTTTTTGTCACTTTTTTAAAAGCGTTGCTTGAAAGAGGGATGTTCTTGCTCTAAAAGCCAAATCGCGGGCGAAATCAATATTGCTAATGCAATACCCTCTTGCGAAGCGGGGGCTCATGAAGCGGAGCATGCGGGCGATGAACTCTCGCACTCTCTGCAGAAAGAACGCAACTCTTTGCAATGTCAGTCAGAATACAAACTCAACTTTTTAATAGCGGAGCTTGTTTGCTTTGTTGCGTAGCCGCTCGTTGAGTCGTACTTCTGGGTCTGGTCTGTTATTATTGCAGTTGGTCGCTGCGGCACTTGTCAATGTACGTTGATGTTGTAGTTGTAGACTGTAGAGTTCCAATGAGTATGCACACGCAGCTGAAGCGCGAGAGCCAGTTTGGTGAAGCGTTTAGGAAGGCTTGAGTGTGTGTGCGCTTTTGTGACAGTGGTGCTGTGTGAAAGTCTGTCACGATGATGTGGCTGATGCCTGGAATTTGAAAAATGCGCGTGGTAACGGCACATATTAAACCAAATAGCGCAATATGTCGGGGTATCTCTTCTATCGCAGTTCAACTTGCCTAATAGGTGTAATGCCTTCGTATACTGTAGTCCCAACCAGTCGGAGTGCTTCTATGCAGGGACTCCTGCACGTAATCCTTGTTAAAAATAGCAATTTGGAGATATTTACAATTAAAATAGGAAAATGTCGAAAATCGTCTTTTTCGCTTGATGAGCTAGCGGCGAAATTTCTTTAGAAGTGGAAAGAGCATAGGCCGTGGACAATTTGTAACACAAAAAAATTTTTTTCAAATGTGAAATTTTATAGAAATACGCAATTATTTGTCAAAATTTCATAAATTGACAAAAATAGAACGTCATTTATTGGCGAATGTGAATGCAGAAATTGAAAGGTCGTAAGCGAATAAGCATTTGTGACATGGTTCTACAGTTTTGAAATATTGCAATTTAGAGATATTTACACTTAAAATGTAAAAATGTCGAAAATCGACTCTGTCGCCTGATGGACTAGCGGCGAAATTTCTTCAGAAATGGAAAGAGCATAAACCGCAGATAATTTGTAACACAAACAAAATTGTTTGCAATTGTGGAATTGCATAGAAATACGCCACAATTTGCCAAAATTCTAAAAATTGACAAAAGCGTCATAGCGCGAAATGCGCAACCAAACGAAATTTCTGGTAGAGAACGACTGCACCAAACAGTTGGCAAGTTTTTTGTTCGATGTGCCGTATTCCCACAGGTATAAAACTTCAGATCAACGGCGTCGTATCATGCCGATACCATATAGCGAACGCGGCGACATCACTGAGCTTTAGATCAGTTGCACAGACAACCGTATCGTGTTAATAGCTGCATTTTAATAGTGGTACACGTTTTCAAGATACCTTCTCTAGATACGGCTAATTATGCGAATGAAACTCACTATACTCTTCGCCAAGACTTGGCAGACACAAAGTATAGGTTGAACTTTTTACACACACAGCTTGTTTGGAGCTATTTTGTCGGGCTGTGCTGTGACGGAATGGCCCCGTCGGCGTGAGTAGTGAAGCAGTCATTTGTAGCTGAATGACGTAATATCGAATAGTTATTGTTCGAATCCCTTTCCAACAAACTATTCTTATGATTGTCATTGTTTTGGTGTATTCAGGAACATACAAATGCTAATGTACCGTAAACTTGTAGGGCCGAGCGCAAGGCTTCGCAATTGACAGGAGAAGTTGCCAGGGAGGTTTTTGCAAAACTCCGTTCTAAAGCTGCGCCGTACAATCCTCGACTTCGCGGCGCGCTGAAAGCAAGAACTCAGTCCGCCGACGAACTAGAAGTCGTGGAGTAGCCGGAGACGCCTTCAAAGCGTGGCAGTGCAGAATGACGTCCGTGACGCATACAAATCTCCATTCTGCGACGCGTTGCATAAGCGATCTGGCGGTTGCTTAGTCCATACGCTAAACAGAGGACCGACAAGCCCTACTAATAGCAACGTCGCCATTCGTTTATGCAAAGCGTCCCAGATCCGGGGCGAGGGCCGATTATACGTTCTAGACTGGCGTTCAGGCGTCCCGACTTGATATCATAGACAATGCTCCAGTAACTCTGACGTTTCACCAGCCTCTTGCGTACGAAGGCCCTAAGCAAAATTCTTGCGCGTGCATTTTGGACGACAGAACCTAACTCAAAACTCTTCGACTCACTCATTGGGAGAGCCGTAATAGTAGCGATACTCTCCAGTGAACACGTTCTCGATGACGTATGATACGTAGATGGAAAACCACATAGTAATGGAGTAGGGCACCCGGGAAAGGAACGTTCTAACGCGCGCCGCGGTCTGTCTATTGAAGCTTCCGGCATTGTCAGCTATGCTAATCGGAAATCTCTCCGACTTGATGAGCGATGAATCGTAAATGACTGCTCTCTCTTCCCAGAACGGACGCCAAACGCTCGCCAGTCGGTCAAAGCTCTAAGCCGAATACTTCCCAAACCTAAGAAGGCGCCAAAATGTGTAAAATCTTCCACTCACATCGGCCTGGGTGCCTCCCGATGGGCCGGGGCCGTCCGTCTGTGTCGCCGAGGCGCCCGCGGAGGCGCTACTAGCGGCGACGGCCTTCTTTCGCGGCTGCAAACGTTCGAATTTGTGAGAAGATCACATTGCATGCCGGGCAAAGATCTGCGTTCTTTTTGGCCGCTTTGGGGCCTGCTTCTTCTTTTCCTGTGCCTCTTGGGTCTTTGCCAAGGCCTCGAGCTGCGTTTTCCTTTTGGTGTGGTGCATATAGGATCCGCTCTCCCGTCGGCCTCCTCGTCGGTCTGAAGTTGTGACTTGTTTAGGTCAGTCAACGTTGCCGCAATCGCCACATTACGAGCTCTTCCACGTCTACATCCGATTCGGTTTCTGAACTGAAGATGGGCCGGCTTCTGTCTCGCATGGCCTGAACTCGCCACACTGTGTGTCATGCATGGCACCATTCAAGGACAAAGCACTTGCCAGATTCCTCTGCTTGATGCTTTGCGAAGTACAATTATGCGTGCAACAGACCAACCTGTATTCGACGTCGAGGTCCACATCAACGACAAACGGGAATCTTGAACAACTTGTTCTCCGTTGTATTTGTTTCAAGGTCAAAATCAGGCAAAGGAAAACGGTCGTCGAACAGCCTCTTCTCGCCTTATGACAGTTCAATGTGTTTTGGAAAGCCAGGATAAACATTCTGCAGCCTCGTCGTTGAACTCCCATAGGGTCGCAATAGTGGATTCTTGTGGCGGTTTAGTCGGGCCCGTTCGAATTGCAAAAGAGACTTAAGTTCTTTGATTTTTGAGAACGACACGTTGCAAGACGGCAAGTCAGTTCCTTGGTTTTCGTAAGGCAACGATCAACTCGACCTCAGAGAGAACGCCGCTATGGAAAAGTACCACTGGTCTGCCGTACGTACGTCGTCTCTTGTCGGCAGTGCCAGCACGGTAACGTTCCCTTGTCGCGCAGGTGAAATGGGGCCCTGCTGAACACAACAATCGCGTCCCGCAGGCCATCGATTCTGCCAAGGCCAGCCTTTTCCCTCCTGCACGCAAAAGGAAATTTATTGCTATTGATCGCCGCCTTCGTCCGTCGAACGCATTCAAAGGAGTTCCTTGCCACTTTCGACACAAGACACTGTGCAGTGCAGCGCACTGACAATTGTCCTCCGCCAATGTCACCGAAGTTTTGGATTTTTGTAAAAAGTCAGGTAAAGTAACATTCAGGATTCCTTGACGAGTAAAATAAAGCAACTTTCTCAATTTTCAGGCATCGTTGAATAAGCTTAAACAAGCTATAGTCGGGGCACCGATTTCATGAATCCCCTTCCCTCAAAATTTCTCGCGTGTGCTTCGTTCGATTTGGACGCGGTTTCTTTAATCGACATCTCTCGATTTCACACCGCCTTCGGCCTCGCGCGACAAGACATGTAGGAGACGCATGGCTAAAGCGCATACAGAACTGTAGGTAGCGAGAGAGACGCATCATCCACGGAGGCGAATAGCCGAATAGATCTGTCACTAAACGTCCATATTCTGCGTCTCATTCCCCTCGTCTCCTCTATTCTCCCCGCTAGTTTGCGCCTCGCGGCCGTCGGTTGCGGACGTCGTCGTCGATCGGATGGCCGCGGCAGCCGGTGACCACTTGGCCTCGTCGGAGAACAGCCTCGTCGGAGAGCAGATGGGACTGCCCCCCATCTCAGTCGCTGTCGCAGAGCTTTTCATGGACTTCGTGGAGAAGGAGCGCCTGCGGTACTGCCCCAAGCAGTACAAGCCATTCCTCTACACCAGGTACATCGACGACTGCTTCTGTCTGTTCGAGTCAGAGGACGCCAGTGTTGTCGGCCGGTTCACTCAGCACATGAACCGGTTTAACAAGACTGGCAAACTGCAATTCACCTCTGAAACAGCTGAGAGTGGAGCTCTACCGTTTCTGGATCTACACATCCAATCCAACTGGACCAAGGGGGAGTGGTTTCCACCTCTGTGTGGAGGAAGCCCACCCACTGTCTGAGGTACTTGCATCCAGCTACATGCGTTCCGAGATCGTTTCTGGTGTCTGTCATCAACAGCCAGCGCCACAGAGCCCTAAGGTACTGCAACACCGAGGAGTCTCTCAAGAGGGAGCTGGAGCTCGTGGCTGAAGGACTGACCAACAACGGCTACGACCGACGGCTCGTCAGAGGATTGCTGTTCGAGTCCAGGCAACTGGGCCCCCAACTACCTTCAGACAAGGGCCCTACAGTCATTCTGCCATTTTGCGGTCGTCTGCTCGCCAAGAAGCTGCAGTGCTACTTGCAGTCGCAAGGATTCAAAGTGCGCTTCAGAAAGGGGGCCACTCTGGGAGGTCTTCTCTACAAGAAACTCGACGAACCCAAGGAGGAACCTCACAGCGTGGTGTATGAGATCCCCTGTGACAACTGCGACCGTGCCTCACTGCCTACATAGGTATGACGACGCGTCGCATCAGCAAGCGGGTGGGCGAGCACGCGCACGCCTGCACCCTGGATCTGCCGACACTGAGAAACAGAGAAGGGACGGCGATGGCCGCCCACTGCGTCGAAAATGGTCACACGTTCGTGAAAGATAGCGTCAAAATCAGAGCGCGTCAGTCTGACTACAAGAAGTTACAGATCAGTGAAGCTGCCCTCATTCTGGCCAATCGTGACAGACTGGTGAATGGGAATGTGGGGTCTACTGACGTAAGCCGCGCGTGGAGTGTGATAGCCCCCATGCTTAAGTAGGGTCGTTCTGTGGCTTATTGCCGACATTGGTCTGTTTCAGGGTGGTGCCATTGATAATGCTGGCTGCCTTGCCAGCGAAACGTCTGGTGAAATAATCTCTGTGCTGTTTTGCCCGCGCAGTGAATAACATCACGTCATGAGTCACACCAGCAGCAGGAGTGAGAATGTCAGCTTCAAACAAGAGTGGTCAACTTTCTCTCTTGGCTGTCTGGTTTGGTTTGGTGTGCGATCTGCCAGCACGTCCATCTGGACGTATCCTATGTTCCAGTCGCCTAGACTAAGTCGAGTCGCTGCATAGTTGGTCGGCGCGCTTCTCCTAGGCTCTGCGTCGTGGAGGATGTGTGCTGCTAGGTTTCACCAAGTCGCGTATGTATCGTGTAGCGATAACTAACAGGCGCTTCTACTCCTACCGTACTCTTCCGCGCGTTTGCACTAGCAGCTTTCCTCACCTTTCTGCGCGCAGGCGCTATCGAACAACTGTTTGAGGCCGTCGCCAAACTGCAGCGAGGTGGCGATGCTTGCCGACGTGTGCGATCCATGTCATACGGTGGCAATTTTGTGTCTAGACTGTAACCCGCTGTGGTATACCACCATTCGCGATATAGGTAACGGCTCAGCTTGTGCTACTACATAACGACGCAAGCTGTGGCTAAAACGACCCACCGTTCGAGGAATAACGACACATTGGCCGCTGATCCGTTCGGCAAATAGGCACTGGTAGCTGTGACGCGGTTTGACTAGGCCTGCCGAAAGAAGCCACACCGTATGTAGAGGGCAGCGAGAGCGGCCTCGCGCGCTGCCCCACACAAAATCACCATAATCGCGGCAATAAATTCTTTTGGGGTCGTCAATTTCGCCGGCGCCCAGCGCACGCACGAAAGAAACTGTTGGGTTACCAATTTGTTGTTCGTCCCACGCGAGAAACTTCCTGCTTCACCCGTGTGACATATGTAGGTACGTAGTAGCAGATGCTGACATTTGTCCTCTTCCTACAGCGCAGCAGAGCATCACACCATTCTCTCTTTCATAGGGTGAAGGCGTCCACACGGCAGTACGCCTCAACAGTGCATAGTCGGTCATCAGCAGATCAAGAAGACTCCTGCATACCAACGCATTTTTTCGCCGCGCCTCAGCGCGGCGAGGTGTATATATGTCGCATCCGGACGGCGCAATCCTCCAGAATGTGCAATATTGCACGATCTGGAGGGGTGCCCCTCCAAACTGCGCAATATGGCGCGTTCTGGAGGGCGGCCCCTCCAGAACGTGCAATCAGCTGCTAGAACGTTCAATTCTTTAACTTTTACGTTAATTCCTATACCAGGAAGTTATTTCCTTCCATATCAGGCTATGCTTAGGCTCGCCCTGCGCCCAGAAACGGATCACAAGAGTCTAGTCGGCGTCGCAGTCTGGCGGGTCGAAGCTTAGGCTTAACGCGACCGGTGACCGACTTCGGGGCGCGCGGAGCGCGCCCTGAAGTTGGTGGTCGCGCTAAGCCTCAGTTTTCGACCCGCCAGGCGCGACGTCGACAGAGTTTTAGTGCAAACTGCAAGTGGGATGAACACTCCTCCATCTAATTCACCTCCTGCTCAGGCCTGTTGTGCAGCGCCGACCACAGATTGCGCGGTTTGGAGGGTCCGTCCTCCAGAACGTGCCATATTGCGTAGTCTGGAGGGAAACCCTCCAGATTGCGCAATCTGGCTGGATTGCGGAAAGTGGGTGCAACATATATACGGTTGACAATGTCTGTGTGTGTGTCTGTCTGTGTGTCTGTGTGTCTGTGTTTCCGTGGCACCGAAGTAAAATGTGTGACATATGTGGTAAAGTAGACTCGAGGTCGCTGAGTACGGATCCGATGTCCGTTTCTGTTGCTAATTTCGCATTTTCGAGATATTCGCAATTAAAATTCGAAAATGTCGAAAATCGACTTTTTCGTCTGATGCGCTAGCCGCGAAGTTTCTTCAGAAATGGAAGGAGCATGGACCGCGGATAATTTGTAACACAAAAGAAATTTTTGCAGATGTGGAATTTAATAGAAATACGCGATTATTTGTCAAAATTGCATAAATTGACTAAAATAGAACGTCATTTATTGACGAATGTGAATGCAGAAATTGAAAGGTCGTAAGGTAATAAGCATTTGTGACATGGTTCTACAGTTTTGAAATATTGCAATTTCGAGATATTTTCAATCAAAATATGAAAATGTCGAAAATCGACTTTTTCATCTGATGATATAGCGGCGAAATTTCTTCAGAAATTGAAAGAGTATAGACTGCGGATAATTTGTAACGCAAGAGAAATTTTTTGCAAATGTGGAATTTAATAGAAATACGTGATTATTTTTCAAAATTCCATAAATCAACAAAAGAGAACGTCGTTTTTTTTATGAATTTGAACGCAGAAATGGTAAGGCCGTATGCCAATAAGAATTTGTGACGTAGTTTTACAGTTTCAATTAATTTCAATTTCGAGATATTTGTAATTAAAATTTAAGAAAATCTCAAAATCGAGATTTTCGTGTGATGGCCAGAACAGCTGTTTATTGACGAATGTGCACTCGGAAACAGAAATGCGTACGCTGAAAACAGGAATTCGCTCGCAACAAACTTTTGGCAAGTTTTTTTGTTGGATGTGACGTTTTTACACAGGTAGGAAACATCAGATAAACGGCGTCGTATCATGCCGATAACATATAGCGAACGCGGCGATATCACTGAGCTTCAGATCAGCTGTACAGACAACCGTATCGTGGGGATAGGTGCACTTGGCATTAAGGTACACATTCTCAAGACACTTCCTCCAGATGCGGCTTACGATGTGTACAAAGTTCACTATACCGTTCACCAAATTTTGACAGACACTAAGTATAGGTTGAACTTTTTACACACACAGCTTGTTGGCACTCCTCCCCTCCAAAAGGGAGGAGTGCTATAGTGATCGTGCGGATTCTGTGTAAATTCAAACGCTCATAAGTCGGGCTAGACTCGACCGATCTGGGCGAATTTTTTTTATTCGATAGGTTTCGGGAATGCGCAGTGTGCATGGAGGGTCTCGACTTCCGTCCGGGACCCGATTTGTGGCAAGTTGCCAAAAACCCAGTTTTTCGGCCTCCAACGAACTTTGCACCGCTAGAATAGTGTTCTGGTAGAAGGGAGTGAGACGAACGTTGGACCGAATATGTAAAAGACATTGGGCTATCCGGTGGTGGGGGCGCCGCCGGGCTGGGTCCGGTCCCACCCGGGCCGGGTAGCAAAAACCCGGTTTTTCGACCCAAAAATAGGGTTCGCGGCCCCCGCTGTAAGTATTTTATTTTTGAAGTAGAAGTTGTAGTTTAATGACAAGTGGCACATCTCAGATAGCCAATGACCGCACCGCATTGTTGAATCCGGTCAGATGTACCCCGGGCTGGGAAATATTGCCCAAAGTTGGGTCCCGGGGTTCTGGGTAAAACTTCGGGCCGGCGTAACTTTTGATACATGGATGGACAGCATGATTCAACTCCCAAAATTCTTCTGAAAGTAGGGCGGAGTGCCCCGAGGGGCTCTGCCCCCGTCTACTAATCTTGTCAAGATCTTCTCGACAGCGTGGACGTCCATGTCTCGATAGTGTTCAACACAGCGAATTGGCGTCCGCGCCACTTCATCAGAGTCCAGTTGCTTTGACTGATGGGACGACGAGGCAGAATCGTTGCCGACGGAAGAGCCTAACAGCTGACTAGGTGCTTCGGCAGCTTCTTCACCAGCTGTTTGGGCAGTCAAGCGGCGCGTGACCAAGAGGCGGCGCGTGACGCAAGAAGCGCCACGCGCCGCTCAGCTGCGCGCCGATAACCTTCTGGCCTACTAGGAGTGGTCCTGCAACAAAACCAGGCATCCATAACCACTAACCAGACAATGCAAGTTGTAAGTGACACTCTATTCCCTCATACTTCTTCTTCTACCAGGCGTCTAGGCCAGCAGCCAGCTCCCGGCGCTCCAGATCGCTTGAGCGATCGCCAGGCACTTGACCGCAAGGTCAAGTACTCGGTCGATATCCCAGCTGAAATCCTCCACATATGCAGGAAAAGTCAGGAAACAGCCAAAGAACTATGACACGAACCGTCTGGGCGCCGGGCGAAGGGCTTCTCCTTCTTCTATCGTTACCCTGAAAGAGGGCTCCATTTCTGAGCTCAGGACTGAGTGTCAGTTTCGAATCTCAGTTAAGAAATGTAACGCTGCATACACAGAAACAGACATTTATAGGAACAGAAACGAAGCCATTGACCTAGTTAGTGACCTACCAAGAATTATCGCTCAAAGGCGCGAACAACAGGATGACGTGAGATTGATTGATACAACGTACCGCTGGCCAGGTTGAGAGTTCTGCAGCACAAAATCAAACCCATAATTTTCTCGTGCGTGACCTACGACGAACTATTGCGCGAAGGAAAATTACCTCAGAAAGAACGCCGCCATGGAAAAGTACCGATGGTCTGCCGTATGTACGTCGTCTCTTGTCGGCAGTGCCAGCCCGGTAACGTTCCTTTGTCGCTCAGGTGAATGCTGAACACAACAATCGCGTCCCGCAGGCCATCGATTCTGCCAAGGCCAACCTCTTCTTCCCTCCTGCACGCAAAAGGAAATTTATTGCTATTGATCGCCGCCTTCGTCCGTCGAACGCATTCAAAGGAGGAGGAGTTCCTTGCCACTTTCGACACAAGACACTGTGCAGTGCAGCGCACTGACAATTGTCCTCCGCCAATGTCACCGAAGTTTTGGATTGTCGTAAAAAGTCAGGTAAAGTAACTTTCAGGACTCCTTGACGAGTAAAATAAAGCAACTTTCTCAATTATCAGGCATCGTTGAATAAGCTTAGACAAGCCTCGTTTAAAAACAGTAGTGTGTTTTTAATGGATGTGGGTATTCACTGTAACATATATACTCACCGCGCTGGGGCGCGGCGAAGAAACTAGAGCTGAGTTAATATTTTAATCAAGAACTAGTTATTCGCACTCCGACCCTAGAATGGCGGAGTGCTATAGTCGGGGCACCGATTTCATAAATCTCCCCTCCCTCAAAATTTCTCGTGCGTGCTTCGTTCGATTTGGACGCGGTTTCTTTAATCGACAGCTCTCGATTTCACACCGCCTTGGGCCTCGCGCGACAAGAAATGTAGGAGACGCATGGCTAAAGCGCATACAGAACTGTAGCGAGAGAGACGCATTATCCACGGAGGCGAATCGATCTGTCACTTAAACGCCCATATTCTGCGTCTCATTCCCCTCGTCTCCTCCATTCTCTCCGTTCTTCTGCGCCTCGCGGCCGTCGGTTGTGGACGTCGTCGTCGATCGGCCACTTGGCCTCGTCGGACCAGGGGTGACCATAGAAACTGAAACTAGTCTCAGTTTCAGTTTCAATAAATATACTGAAACTGAAACTAAAATGGTCGGACATATTTTAACTGAAACTGAAACTCCACAAAAGGAATCAGTATTAGTGCAATACTGAAACTAGTTTCAGTACGCACTACTGAAACTAGTTTCAGGGTCAGTTTCAGTGTTTGAGATGTATGTTTGGCTCATCTTAGGTTGATTTGGCACTTTGCTTGATTAACAATGACGAAAAACTTGAGAATGCGCCTTATTTATGGTAATCAGCAACGCAGCAACGCATCCATGCAAGATTCCACGTACGTTTTACAACCGCGATCAGCATACTTAATACTGAAACTCAGTTTCAGTAACTGAAACTGAAACTCAATAAATTTCTTTACTGAAACTGAAACTAAAATTAAAACTGATACTGATACTGAAACTGAAACTAAATCAGTATCTATGGTCACCCCTGCGTCGGACAACAGCTTCGAGTAGCTCTCCACGCAGGGTAGGGGGCGCAGAGAGCGGCGTTGCCGCACAGCTGGCGCAACTAGACCGTGAGCCGCTCCCAGCCCTGAGAAACGCGACCAGCTTTACGTTTCAGCATGGTGTAATACACCTGATAGTTTCGCCCGTCGGCGCTTACTCTAGCGGCGCTTCCTCTGGCGGCGCTTCCTCTGGCGGCGCTTCCGGTTCCTCTGGCGGCGCTTCCTCTGGCGGCGCTTCCGCCGGCTGCGCTTTCAACTGGCGGCGCTTCCTCCGGCTGCGCTTTCAACTGGCGGCGCTTCCTCCGGCTGCGCTTTCAACTGGCGGCGCTTCCTCCGGCTGCGCTTTCAACTGGCGGCGCTTCCTCCGGCTGCGCTTTCAACTGGCGGCGCTTCCTCCGGCTGCGCTTTCAACTGGCGGCGCTTCCTCCGGCTGCGCTTTCAACTGGCGGCGCTTCCTCCGGCTGCGCTTTCAACTGGAGGCGCTGCCTCCGGCTGCGCTTTCAACAGGAGGCGCTTCCACCGGCGGCCGTCGACAGACCTGTAAGGCACGCAACCAAGTTTCAGAGAACATGGATTGCACACGTCTATCCGTCCAGATGGACCTGCTGGCAGATCGCACACCAAACCAAACCAGAAGAGAGAGAAAGTTGACTACTCACTACAGGCCAGTCCGTACTGCCTGGAAGTGATCTGGACTCTGCTGTTGACCCCAGCTATGGCAGCTATGACGATCACGCCGATCGCCTGAAAGACGCCTCGAGAAGGGCTTCGTCGAACATTTCTGCACTGAGGTTCCAGTGAGAACAGTCGAAAGGTGGAGATGGTTGAGTAGACTGCAGAGGGTCAATTGGTAGATTGTAGACATAGCGCAACGGTCGCTTTTGTTCTCGCCCTCCCACCCACCTTGATTGGAACTTGCGTCGACGCTTCCGCTGCCCCGATAAGACCAAAGCAAACCGAACCGTGACGGGGCCAGCGTTGTTCGTCGCCCCTCCTCCTATGTACCTACTCCCCTCCCTTCTAGTAGTTAGGCAAGTTCGACGCCCCTCCCTGCTTGGACGAGCGTCTTTCTGGGTCAAATCCACCACTCCTGCGGATGCCGGATAAGTTGTAGACAAAACAACCAGTGGCTCGCGGCCGCTATTGTTCCCTGCTCTCGTTGCCTCGTTGGGCAGGCGTTCCGTGAAAATGCCCCTAGCGTCTCTGATCTCCGCTTCCAGAGGTCCCAGGGGATGCCCACCCTCCTCGTGCTGACTAGGTACAGCTTGCACTGACGAAACAAGAAGCCGCATAACAGAAAGCAATTGAGCGCTTGCTATGTACTTCTAGGAAAAACTCTACACATGGACGCAGCAAGAACCTTCTTTCTAGTTTCATGAAAATGCCAGCTGTTCCAGAATACGCAGTCGGCCGCCGAAATACACAATTGTCTGTTGTTTCTGAAAAGAGCATTTTCTGCAGAGTCATAGCACGTGTATACAACTCATACCTGTCTTTGCAAGCCACCGGCTTGATTGCAAACAGATCGACGTAGTTGTCAGCCAGCAGATGTCAGCTTGGGAAGGACGTCCGCTGCACTTCACCGCAAAAGCGCGAAAGTCGATCGGCCGCAAAAGGAGTGTACACGTTCACTCGCGCCTGTGTTCGCCTCTTGTTCGGATGAGCTTCAGGCTGCGACTTTTCTTCTTGAGTAACTATTCAGTTTCAAACGAAGTTTGTTTGATTGAAAGGGTGGCATACGCAAGCTTGAACATTCTGAGCGCAGTAAATGGTATGTACTCTTCCATTGCGTTACACAATCGTTCGAACATGTGCGTCTTACAGCCACTTGGCAACTCTGTTGCTTACCGTAGTTCCGAGGTTCAAACTTGCTCGCGTTTGCGATTGAGCCCCCCCCCCCCCCCCCCCCCCACCCCTAGCCGGAGGTGGGCCCCCCCATACCCCCAGGTACCCCTGTCCCCTACTTCTCACCCCCCACAGGATTCTCAAAAAGGTTCGCCTGCGGCGCTTAAAAATGGCAAAAATTTCGCCCACAGCGCTTAAAAATAGCGGTGTTCGCCTGCGGCGCTATATTTTGGACGTCTTTGACCAAAATTAAGCGTTTTTTGGCATTTTTGGCCTGTTTTTGCAAAATATTCTCACTTTTTTGGTACTTTTTATCTAATATCGTTTGACCCCCCCCCCCCCCCCCCCCCATACCTGTAACGCAGGGGGGGGGGTCCCCCTGGCCGAAAAGTTCCCCCCCCCCCCCCCCCCGGGCCGCCTGGCGGACGGCAGGCGCCAGTGTTCGGCCTTGAAATAGTCGGCAGAACGCCTCTGTATCAGCTGCTGCTGCTGACGGCGCGTGTGTCTTTCCTTCCACCGCCACGGCCATCGCCGCCATTCTCCAGTTGCCTAAACGCGCGCCCTAAACAACAGATTAACGAGACGAGACGAACTGCGAACACTGTCGGCCAAAATGACTTCTCTTTCGCGACTTCTGGTCTCGGCCGGCTTCATTCTGGCCGCTGCGTGCGTGGCCGAAGGTGGGATCGGAAAGTGTGCGTTGTGCCAGTTTATTGTGCACTACGCCAAAGAGGCATTGAAGAAAGGTGACAAAATAGCTTTTTTTATTACTTCAATTTATTGTTATACTGAAAAATCGCATAGCGCTCTGTAGTTGTTAAGTATTCACAGCACAAACTGCTGAACAACGGCTATGAGCGCACAAGTGGGGTGGTAAAGCTCTTTATTCATTCGACGTTTCGGAGCCGAACTGGCCCCATCATCAGGAATGAGAACAATCCGTACTGAGCACAGCGGTCGCTGAACACAAGTCAATAAACAGACGACAACAACGAAATGACGCACAGATGTAGACGATGCATGTAGACGATGCAGATGAATTTATTGTATGTAATTTAACTTATTTAATCTAATTTAATTTAATTTAATTTAATTTAATTTAATGCATTTTAAACACGTTTATTTCATTTACATTTTCCTTTATTTTGTTATATTTTATTTTTAGTTTTCGTTTTATTAATGTCCTTAAATGGTTATACTCAGTACACTTTTATTTTATTTTATTTCACAGCATTTATTGAATTTCTGTAATTTTTTCACATTTATTTAATTTTCATTTCATATCATTCTATCCATTTTATATATATATTTTGTGCGTAATTTTACGTGAAACGAACGTGTCGCTGTCTATTAGGGGAACCATCCATAACAACGGCGGTTGAAAAGAGCTGCACGATCCTCAAGTTGC
>JASAMZ010007434.1:0-13842 GCA_030248115.1 Linhomoeus sp. GSCO2_2 | reverse complement strand
GTCTCTCGTTCAGTTACGTATTGCTCACGCCCAGGTCCTCCTGCGCCTTGTCCAGGTCGTTCTCCGTCTGCATCATCTTCTTCTGCGTGTCTCGCAACTCCTCCTCCAGCTACACAAAAGGAAAAGGATGAGATTTGTCGTATGATGTCGCTTGCATACAAGCACAACTACAGTATGTACAGTAAGTCGGGAAGACTTGACATAGTGACCACAGCTCAGCCGAAGTTTGGGTCATGGAGGATGAGCCTAAACCTAAGTCTAAGTCTGAGCCTAGTCCTAAGCCTTAGTATAGTCCTAAGCCTAAGCCTAAGCCTAAGCCTAGCGATTCCTGGAGCATGAGCCTAAGTTTAAGCCTAAGCCTAAGCATGAACCTAAATACTACAGTATGTCTAAGCCTAAGCCTAAGCCCAAGCTTAGTCCAGAATTCAAAGTCACTTTGTAGGTTTTGTAAGCATGGCACCATTAGGGATGCCATGCATAAGTACATACTTCACATTCCATGGGCTCGGTAAAAGTAGTCCGTCGTTTATTAGCCTGTTAGCTTATTCTTAGCTGTGGTTAGAATAAACACCCCCCATCGAACTACTGCTGGGAACAGCGCCTATCCGTGAGTCTCTGAGTGTGTCTTGACCACGCACGGGTTAAGCAACCTTATACTCGATAGAGCTTACTGGGGAACGATACGTGTACAGCGGTTAGTTGTATAGCACTTAGTCTACGGCCTGGATGTCCTAGCCCTAGTGGTGTTAGTTGTGGCTTGCGTCCGGAGCGCGTCCCGGGCTTGGCCGTCAACAGGCCTGACTACAGTTTCGCTGTTTGACAATAGCAATAACACCATTCAGAAAGTCTGGCTGAGTAAAGTACCGCACCCTCTCCAGCTTCTCCTGTCCCTCCTTGGCCTTCTCTTCGGCGGCGTCGGCCCTGTCCAGGGCGTTGTCCTTCTCGATCTTCATCGCCTGCATCTTCTTCTTGATCGCGTCCATCTTGGCGTTCTTCTATTGGTCGATAGTACTTTGTCTTGGTTCCTTTGGCTTATCGTGAATCCTCTAAGAATTAGACCCCCCCCGCTTAAATTTGACCCCCCCCCCCCCCATAATAGGAGGTTTAGACCATACCCCCCCCCCCCCTCCTATCTCATAGGACCTAGTAACTTGTGCGCTATGTATGCGCATTGCTAGTACAGGCCGTGAGCATGCATTGGATGGTATGCTAGGTATATATGTGGATGTTTCCTGTACTACAGTATTGTACTGCAACTACTATGTACTGAATATGCTTTTAGTAATTCGGAATAGAAAGAACATTCGCCGCACGATAGGCATATTTGCACAGCATTCGCAAAATCAACTGGGTGACTTGAATAGGGGTCGTAATAGTAGCCCCCCCCCCCCCCCCATAGCACCCCTCGTAGAGGAAGGTTGAAAGAATGGGCCCCTAGGGGCTTATTAGAGGATTTACGGTACTTTCTCCTTTCACTTTTCTTTGGCTTTTGAAACGTGGTCCTAATGCGACCCAAAGGAAGCTATAGAAGTTTTCAGGTCGACTGGAAGACTCCACTGGCGGGGGGCCTTAGATAAATTTAGTGACGGGAAAGGATTGCCTTTGGAAGGCCAAATGCTTCCCTCTGGATGGAAGATGGACGGCTGTTGTGCCGCCATTTCCTCATAACTGCAGCTGGCAGAGTCGTCAATTACCCGCCGCTGACGACCACCCTTCAGGCCAGCTGTCGTCGCAGAGAGAACTTTTGATTGGCGCGCGGGTCGCTCCCCCCAGCTTTCTAAGTTTCGACCTGATAGGCGGAACTTCGCAACTGCAGAAGCCTTCTGTTGAGGTAGTGGGATAGCTCTGCTATTTTACCTCTAGCCGTTTATTACCTTGCGAACCACATCACCAGACCAGAAACCGCAGTGAGAGTGTCCACTTCACTACAGGTGCAATCGAGCACACAAGGGGTCGGCATAGCATTCTACAACACTATTGTAATGCTCTAACGCCTCTAAAGCTACAAAGCTACACAGTTTACCACATCTGGCAATCTCCGCAGCACTTGTTCTTTGCCTAATGTACACAGTCTACAACCGCCAACGCAGATTCTACAGGTTGAGCTCTATCACTACAGGCCTGCTCCACACTGCATTAGGTAAATGTATGTGCAACGCGACATTGCGAACAAAACATAGGTGGTGCATGTCTTAGAATTAGAATCCTTCAATCACAGTTCTCTCTTTCCCCCAAGTATAGGCTGCCCATGCCATACTCATGGATGTCCATCTCATCCATGACATAGGCGCCAGGGTAGGCATCCTCTAATACCTCCTGTCTTTCCACCATCGATGGCTCCTCACTGTCACTGCTGTGGCTGTCCATTGCTGTATTCATGGTCCCAAGCAGAAGTTGTCCATCGTCCATCACTCCTGTGGAGTTGGCAATACGCCAACTCCAGTATCTGTTGGATAGCCATCGTCCCAATCGCTGAGTTGGTGCGTGGATGGCGGGGGGTCTGCAGGGGGACCCTCCCATTGGCCAGATGGCGTCCAGAGTGGCCCTGCTCTCAGGGGAAGAGAGAAGACGCCGCAGGCGGTTCTGGAGCTCCGGCAGGGTTGGGCGCTTGTGAAACTCAGGACTGAGGCACTCTCTGATCATGGCTTCGAGCTCTGTTGGCAGGCCTGGTGGGAAGCGGGGAACTCGACCGTGGTACACCTGCAACTGACAACAGGGTGACCAATAGAAACTCATTATAGTTTCAGTTTCAGTTTCAGTCAAAATTATGGTGCTCGGTGAGTTTTAGTTTCAGTTACAGTTTCAGTTATGGAATCAGCGCGAGTTTCGATTCAGTTACTGCAACTGAGTTTCAGTTATGAAGGTTCAGAAAGTTACAACGAATTGCTCAAAATCATTCCTGTGGGATGAAATTTGGTAGACAAAGAAGCGATTTCTAAACTTGGAAAGGCGTCCTTGCATATTTGGCCCCACATATGAACAAAAGGTCCACATAAGTAGAAGAAATCGGCTAGAATTATATAAAAATCTGCTGAATTTCGGCACAATTGGACATTCAAATAACTGAAACCAAACTGTGAGTTTCAGTTTCAGTTTCAGTTTCAGTTAACTGATTGTAACTGAAACTGAAACTGAAACTAGTTTAAGTTTCTATTGGCCACCCTGAGTGACAGTGGCTGAAAGAGCTTTTAGTTGTCTTGTCCTTATCTTTGTCCTTGACCTCGAGTATGTCTTGTCTTGTCGGTCAATCCAGCAGTTATATAATATTGTCTAAGACAATTGTTTCTTCAAGGGCAATGACATGTCTGCATGACAATGACATGTCTGAAACTGCTCATGACACGATACGTTTTAGATGGGGCGGCGAGTATATATAGGTACAGACACTATTGTCTGTCTGTGTGTGCGTGTGTGTGTGTGTGTGTGTGTGTGTGTGTGTGTGTGTGTGTGTGTGTGTGTGTGTGTGTGTGTGTGTGTGTGTGTGTGTGTGTGTGTGTGTGTGTGTGTGTGTGTGTGTGTGTGTGTGTGTGTGTGTGTGTGTGTGTGTGTCAGTACGGAACAACTAGACCTGACGGTTAGTGCCACCCAATGGAGTCGAATGCCCTGAGTAACGTGTCGATGTCCGTTTCTGTTGCTAATTTCCCTATTTCGAGATATTTACAATTAAAATTTAAAAAAAGTCAAAAATGACACTTTTATTTACACGTCGTATCGGCAAAGTTTTTGCTGAAATGGAAAGGGCGTAAGACGCGATGAATTTGTGACATAGTTTCGGATTTTGGAATTCACCAAATTAGGGATATTTTCAAGGTTTTTGCCAAAATTCCCAAATTTTCGAACAATTCAAACAGCTTATATTTCAAAACTTCTTTGCACCGATGTATCGAGCATAGTCTGCCAAGTATTTAGCAAATAGTTTCACCGAATATAATTAACGGAATTTAGGATATTTTTAATGATTTTGTTAAAATTCCCAAATTTCTACAATTTCAAACAGCTTAAATTTCAAAATTTCTTTTCACGGATGTGTCGAGCATAGTCTACCAAGAATTTATCAAATAGTTTCAGATTTTATAATTAACGAAATTAGGGATATTTCGAGGGTATTTTCAAAATTCCCAAATTTAGGCAATCTCAAACAGCTTAAATTTCAACACTTCTTTGCACGGATGTGTCGAGCATAGTCTGCCAAGTATTTAGCAAATAGTTTCAGAGATTATAATTAACGAAATTAGGGATATTTTCAAGGGTATTGTCAAAATTCCTAAATTTCGACAATTTCAAACGGCTCAAATTTCGAAGTTTCTTTGCACGGAAGTATCGAGCATAGTCTGCCATGTATTTAACAAATAGTTTCGGATTTTATAATTAACAAATTTACGTATATTTTTAAGGGTATTTTTAAAATTCCCAAATTTTGACGTTTTCAAATAGCTTAAATTTCACAATGTCTTTGCATGGTTGTGTCGGGCATAGTCTGCCAACTATTTAGCAAATAGTTCTATATTTTATAATTAACAAATTTAGGGCTATTTTCAAGGTTTTTCTCAAAATTGCCAAATTTCGTTAATTTCAAACAATTTAAATTTCAAAAGCGCCGCTTGGAAAGCGCCGCTTAGAAGGCCCTCCCTGGAAGTTGAGTACATAGGCACTGAGTAGATCTTCATCGTAGGTAGAACTGAGGATTACAATTCTAACCTGTAAGGGTTGGTGTGGAGCAGTTGCTGGGACGCGCTGCTGGTGTTGTAGACCTTCAGGCCCACTTCATGCTCCTTGCCGTCGTGGTCTCTGTAGAAACCTCTGTAGACCATGCATGTGGAGCCGCCTCTGCCAGGCGTCAGCCAGTCCACCCTCAGGCGTCCCTCCTTGATGGCCTGGAGGTTCTGTTGTCTCAGATGCTCGGCTAGCTGGCGTCTGAGGCGCTTGACTCTTGCAACGGTCCAGCACTGGCAGATGGCAAAGATGCCAGCGACCAGGCCAAGCAGAGCGGCCAAAGCTTTAAGTGCCGTCACGAATTTATGACGCCAGTCGTTCATGGCTAGAGTGGTGGGCTCATGGCGTCTGGTGGGGCAGTTTCTGGCGTCTTCTTGGCAATCCCAGCGGCAGCATGGCCGCGCTATTACAGTATAGTCGAAGTTTTCGTGGGATCCCGCCGCCCCTGGGAGGGCAATAGTGCGCTGTCTGGTCTGTGAGCTGCTGGTTCCGAAGTCGTGTTCAGTTGGGTCGCAGAGGATGGGTTCCTGGCATTCTACCAGCAGTATGATCTTGACTGGAGGCTTGGAGAAGCTACCACAGTGATAAGGCCAGCTGTAGTTGACCACAACCACCGCGTCATCCTTTTCCTGGTGCACCAGAGGCGCGTCGACCTCCAGCGCGTAGCACGACGGCGGCAGCAACGGTTTCTTGTCTGGGGTGGCCACTCTCAGAGACAGCACTTCTTCTCCAGACTCTCTCTTGGATGTTATCAGAGTCAGACTGTCTGCGTGGTGGCGTGACAGCGCCTCCAGCGCATTTTCCATCAGCTGCTGCGTATTTTGGTCCAGATGGAGGCTTGCAGGTAGCTCGCCAACCAGTAGGTAGTCGAAGTTTTCGTCGCTGTCAAGCAGAGTGACTCCTGGAGACGCCAGAATTCCATGAGGCTCTCTTCTGTCAGGATCCACTCCAACTGTGATGATTCCATGCTTGGTAATCACCCGAGGCAGTGGTCTGGTTTTGAGAGGGCGCCAGTCAAGTGAGATGCCTTCTCCAGTTATATGGACATCTGGGAAGGCCATTCTGAAGCCAGAGGCGCTGCCATTCCTCGCCCATTGCTGGCTGAAGAGGGCGAGCGATCCGTTTGTGGACTTCTCCAGCCAGTGGAGTGTGGAACTCATCGAGTCACAGGCCACTGAGACGACCTGGGTGCCCATGGCTGGCTCCATCCACAGAGTTCCATTGCAGCTCTCATCATATGCTTCTGAGAGCCACTGACGTCTGATGGCGCCGCTGAGAGTGTCCACACAATACTGGGCCATTCCCAAGTGGTCCACGCAGCTGGCCGTCGAGTCGCTGGGCCAAGCGTTGCCGAACGCGTCGAAATCGAACGATTTTGTGGTATTTGGCAATGTGACTTGGGTCTCCGTGTACCACAGCGTTCCCTGACCAATCACGCGTGTTAATGCCACGCGCGTAGTTCCACTTGAGGTCGTGACCTTTGTCAGAGCTTCCAGAGTTGGAGGACTGCTCCTTTCCAGTGGAAGAACGGCCAGCACAGTCTCAGCCAGCGATATGCGCAGTCGGTAGTCACTGTCGTTGGTCTCTGATATCGATTCATGGATGCTCTGCTGGTCGAGGCAGTGATTGCTCATTGATGCTGTGCCCAGCAGCGCCTGAAAATGGGTTCACCAATCATCATTATTCCACTCTGCCGCACAGTGCTTGTAGCAGGTCACTACACTGAGCACCGTATCTCGATTACCGTAAATACTCTAATAAGCACCCGCGGGGCTTATTTTTTTAACCTCCTTTTAGGAGGGGGTACTATTGGAGTGTGGGGGCTTATTCGAGGGGGAGGGCTTATTACATAATTCAACCCCCCCTTCCAGTCACCAAATGTACAGAAATTGTACTAATGGCATACCAAACACACCTTCTATAGTCCAAATATTCTTAACATGCTACGTAATAAAGGCATATTTATCACTTGTAGTAGTTGTAGTAGTTCTATAGTACAGTATACATGCATACAGTGTACCCTATAGCACACATACAGGTAGTATAGTACATGGGGGAGGAGGTACTATTGGAGGCGGGGGGCTTGTTATTTCAACCTCCCTCTAGGAGGGGGTACTATTGGAGGGTGGGGGCTTATTCGAGGAGGAGGGCTTATTAGAGTATTTACGGTACCTGGGTGCACGTTGTGAGAGGAAAGTCCAGAAGCGGAGAGCATACATCCCCGTCCAGTCCGCAGGTCAGCAGCGTCGCTGTCAGTTCAGTCTGACCGCCCTGTTGGCCCACTGAAGGCTTTGGTGGAGTTGTCACTGAGCTTTCTTCCTTCTCCTCCATCCATGGCCAGATTACCCGTATTGTATGCGGCCTCACTTCAGCGCTGCCATACTCTCTCCATGATGAGAATGCCTTCATCCGTGTTGCCACTTGCAGGCGAAGCCAGCGCTGAATTTGTAAACCCTCGTGTATTTCTGAAGATCCACAATCCACCACTTTACGACTCGTCTACCTCGAAATTGCCAATGCCGCAAGTTTGGTGGCTATTCTGTAGGCTGGGCAACTGGGGACAGTTCAGTTGGTCGCCCATTAACTGCTGATAGGAGAATTGTAGTGCGCAAATGGCCAAATCTCTGGACAGTCGTCTCTGACACCCAGCTGTCTTGGCCGCGAAACAGTTGAGCATGCAGCTGGCGCGATCGCAGGTGGGTGTGACCTCTTCACAAGCCTCCGCACAATCTTCAGAGTGTTTGCCCAGCTTATGGAGACATGTCTGGGCGCTTGCCAACAGATGTTTGGTGGACTCAGAGCACAATTTGTCGGTCTGTGGATGCCATCTGCAGACTCTGTGGACCACTTGGTTGTTGTCACCGCAGTAGGAGCCGACGCAGCTTTCGCATTGCTCGGTAGCTTGGCAATAGGACTGCCTGTCGCTTGCGTTCCACCACAGCCACGGAATGGTGGTGATATCAGCCTGAACTCGGGCAAAATCACATTGAATGAGTGACATTTTTAAAGTCTTTTGATGCCAAAGTGACATTCGAACAGAATCAAGCAAAATAACATTGAATTGACATTGGGAACGAAAGGGAATCAAGTCAATTTGACTGTAGACTGCGCAAAGTTGCAGTGCGTGCGACGTGCGTACACTTAGAACATTTATCGTCACAACGTCAAACATCAGAAGCTCCTCACTGTCATCTCAGAGCTGTCGGCAGTGATTTCATGTGACAGCTGGGCAGTCGAGTTGGCCAGACAAAACTGGGCGCATTTGCCCGGTTCATCAGCCAGTCCCCAGGCCAATCTGCAATCCCCAGCGATGCAAAGGACGAGCGTAGTACTCAGCAGGGTTGGCCACATTTCAGCCTTCTATACTTGCATGCTCGGGGTACTGGTAGCGTCACGAAACGTCACTTCTTCAACTCGGTAGGTGGGCAAATAACAACAGGGCTACTCGTTTCGAGGAGACGAGAGTGGTGAGCGACCTTTCTCTGTTCGATTGCACGTGCATGCGTCGCAGCACTGGCACTGGCATTGGTCCCAGTTGTGTCGCGCGCACAGTTGACAGTGTAACAAACAACTAGAACTAGTCCTTTTGCCGCCCCGACCCTCCTTCCTCCCCTCCCTCACTCCTTCCCCTCTCTGGCTGTCTGTTCCACCATGCATGCACGCCTACACGCGCCCTCCAACCCTGAAATGCCTCTGAAAGGCGCACGGAAGCCGCTGAGCGACTATTCCACTGGCGGTCGGCTGACTCATCCTCTCTTTTGTGTTTGCGGCGGCGCGCGCCGCGGAATAACAAGTCGCGCGGCGTCGACAGAGTAAGAGGTAGGTAGTTATAATGCGACCTGAGAGAGACAAGGCCGAAACACCGTTGCAAAGGAGTTACAGTTGCAATCACAACAGGAAACCGCCCAAAGAAAAGACTAGACACCGTATTCCCGCCCTCATAATGCATAGTATGTACAGGGTGGGTCAAAAAAAGTGAGACCCCTAACTTTGCGGCTGCCGTTCTCAAGCTTGGCTCAATGTATCAAGCGCAAATTTTGGCACAACATACTACATGGTGTTTTTGATCAACTGTCAAAATTTCGGACCATTTGATCCATCCTAAGGAAAATGGCGTCACTTTGCGCAAGGTCACGTCGGAAATTGGGTGCAATGACTTTTCAATGGAGGACGTCGAGGAGAAGGACGAGGCCCTCGTCGATGGTCGTTCTCCTTGACGTCCTCCATTGAAAAGTCGTTGCACCCGATTTTCGACATGACCTTGCGCAAAGTGGCGTCATTTTCCTTAGGATGGATCAAATGACCTCAAATTTTTGTTGTTGATCGAAAACACCATGTAGTATGTTGTGCCAAAATTTGCGCTTGATACATTGAGCCAAGCTTGAGAACGGCAGCCGCAAAGTTAGGGGTCTCACTTTTTTTGACCCACCCTGTATGTACGTCTTACTCAACTGAGCCCAGCCATGACCAAGGGAACTGATTTTGTTTCAGTTTCAGTACACACTTTCAATTCAGTTTAATCAAGAAGATTTTTGGGTTTCAGTTTCAAATCAAAACTGAGTTTCAGTATAGCGATGCCAGTGGCTGTAGAACGTATGCAAGTGTGCAAAGTGTTACAAAATTGTTGATTGCATAGTGTGCATTTCAAACTATTTCGCATCAGCAACAAGCAATGTTCCAAGTCAACCTAGGTACCTAATATGCCCCCAAAGAACTCATCAAAGAATGAAATCTTTAACTGAAACTAGTTGCGTGAAGACGGAATACTGAAACCTTTTGAGGAATATCAGTTTCAGTTCAACTAAAGCTGGCAATTATGGTTTCAATTCAGTATCAATTTCAGTTTTAATTGAAACTGGAACTGAAACTGAAACTAGTGTCAGTTTCTATAGTCATCCCTGACTCAGCCTAATTTCAGAAGAAGCGCGCATCGTTTTCATCTTCATCCAGTGTAACTTCCTTTCCATTTTCACTGAAGAAGGGGAATGGGGGTCGTGGAAAGTTGGGCGTCGGCGGGGGGCCTCCGGGCATTCCCAGATGTAGCAATTTGGAATAAGCCTGGGAGTAGCGGTGGCAATTTTTCCAATATAACTAAGTAACTAAGTAATCCTCCCCTTAATCCCTGGCTGTGAGTCTGTCGGCCCCAATCACCCCGCCCGACTGGCCCATTGGACCGATTCCAGCTATGGGGCGCTGCCCTGGGCCCGGGCCGGAGGCGAGCCAAAACTGGTCCGTTACGCGGGAAAGCCTACGGTAGGCGAGAATATTTAAGTTTTCGAATTTCGGTCTAGACAGTGGAGCTTGCTTGGAAGGGCATGCGAAGCGGCAGGTATACCAGGTGTGTAAATCCCAGCTAGGACGCGCGGCGGTATACTGTAAGTGAGAAAATTCAAATTATTGAATTTCGCTCTAGACAGTGGAGCCTGTTTGGAAATGAGGGCAAGGCGGCTTTTATCCTGGGTGTGCAGGGTGGACAATGTGCAACTTCACGCATCCAGTCACGACGCGCGTAGGCATACTGTAAGTGAGAAAATTCAAATTTTTGATTTTCGCTATAGACAGTGGAGGCCGCATGGAAGGTGATGCATGGAGAGCAATATGACAGCATGATAGGGTAGCAAGTGTGCAACTTCACAGAGTTTAGCACCTTGCTCAAAAAATCCGCAAATGATAACTTTTGCATCAACAAAAGTTTCTGCCAAGTACGGGAATCGAACCAAGCGGATATTGTCACACAGTGAAGGAAATGAGAGGTTAGGCGGCGGCTGTCGCGCGAGGCGCGCAGCGCCGAGCGAGACGAAAAGCCTGGAGCGGGCGAGCGAAGCGAGCCCGCGCAGGGCTTTTCTCCGCGCGCGCCGCAGGGGCGCGCCCAGACCGCTAGTAAGTTCTTAATTTGTTGGCCGCCCCCCAGGGCGGGGGGTCTATATGTTACCGTGACTCCCCCGATCCAGTGAAAACCCGGATATCCGGGTCTTCACTGGTCGACTTAGTGAAAACCCGGATATCCGGGTTTTCACTGATGGAATAGTGAAAACCCGGATAATGTCAAATTATCCGGGTTTTCACTGAAAGTTTAGTGAAAACCCGGATATGCGAAATTTCGTGGGAGGATCGTGAAAATCATGATAGACGTGTTTTCGTCAATCTTTTCTAAGAAATAGCCTAGAAAACGACCCTTCTATACTTTTGAACACTGCTGACGAAACAAGAGCTTTTGAATGGCAAATCGAGCTGTTTATTGCGCAAAACACACGTCGTGGAGTGCGAAACGTGCGATCTTAGCAATACCTTGCATCTTTGCGGAACCGCCCCTTTCACAATGCGCATGACTTTAGCATGATTTGCGGCGAATTGGCACGTCTGGTTCAACACGGGACGAAGTGTAGGGAATGTGCATCCCGCTTACAGCTTGCATGTGACTGAAAGTTGTCGCAAGCGTTACTAGGGAGGGGGTACAGCCGGCCTAAGCAGGAGGCAAAGTATATGGAGGAGTGTTTATCCCACTTACAGTTTGCACTAAAACTCGGTCGACGTCGCGCCTGGCGGGTCTCAACTGAGGCTTAGCGCGACCACCAACTTCAGGGCGCGCTCCGCGCGCCCTGAAGTCGGTCACCGGTCGCGTTAAGCCTAAGTTTCGACCGCCAGACTGCGACGCCGACTGACTCTTGTGGACTGTGGGCGCAGGGCGAGCCTAAGCATAGCCTGATTTGGAAGGAACCAAACGGCCTACAGGCGATAGAAATATAGTTATAGCAGTGTATTGCGCGATTTTGAGCATATCGGAGAATTATCCGGGTTTTCCCTAACCGATCAGTGAAAACCCGGATATCCGGGTTTTCACTAACTCAACAGTGAAAACCCGGATATCCGGGTTTTCACTAACCAACTCGGTGAAAACCCAGATATCCGAGTTTTCACTGAAGACGGGTTCTCCCGGTCACATATACAGGGTGGGCCAATTAAGTGTTCCCGATTCTATTTGGTTATAACTCAGTCGTTTTAAAACGAATCTTTCTGAAATTTGGACACAACATAGACACACCTTTAAAATTTTTTCTGACCAAAAATTGTCACAGTCTGCGCAGTAAATCACCAGCTGCAGCAATTTTTGTGAAAATGGGCAAGTTTCAATGGTCTTGTCCCTTGACAGCTCGTTTCGCATTACAAACACGAACAAGTCTGTTATGAAAACTCAGAGCACATTTGAACTCTTAGTTTTTATCAGATGATGGCCCAGAAATTGGAAAATGTCGTTTGCTGTCGCTGAAAAGGTGAAATGCGCAACGCGTTTTGAATGGACAAGGATAGCCCCCTCATGCATGCATGGCCATGCACTGGCCGATGCGCTTGCCACACCTCACGCACTTCTGTGGGACTTTGTGTGTAACGGCACGTAGCCGACGGACAATCAAGATCGTAAACTTCGTATCGCAGACAGTTTGGGAAAGATCACGGTCGAAATTGGCCAATGAACCAGCTGTCGTACCATGAGCGCCTCCAAAAGGTGGTAGAAATCGACAGCGGTCACGAAAACGTGCGTAATTAACGTACGCAGCGATTGAATTCGCCAAAATTTGGTCAGAAAAAATTCTAAAGGTGTGTCTATGTTGTGTTAAAATTTCAGAAGGATTCGTTTTTAAACGGCTGAGTTATAACCAAATAGAATCGGGAACACTTAATTGGCCCACCCTGTATACGGACGCTATTGTCTGTTTGTGTGTGTGTCTGTCTGTCTGTCTGTCTGTCTGTCTGTCCGGAACAACTAGACACGACGGTTAGTGCCATCCGATGGAGTCGAATGCGCTGAGTAACGCGCCGTTGTCCGTTTCTGTTGCTAATTTCGCTATTTCGAGATATTTACAATTAAAATATGAAAATGTAAAAATGACACTTTTATTTACAAGTCGTATCGAGAAAGCTTTTGCTGAAATGGAAAGGGCATAAGACGCGATGAATTTGTGACATGGTTTCGGATTTTGGAATTCACGAAATTAGGGATATTTTCAAGGTTTTTGTCAAAATTCCCAAATTTCGACAAATTCAAACAGCTTAAATTGCAAAACTTCTTTGCACGGATGTATCGAGCATAGTCTGCCAAGTATTTAGCAAATAGTTTCAGCGAATATAATTAACGAAATTTAGGATATTTTTAAGGATTTTGTTAAAATCCACAAATTTCGACAATTTCAAACAGCTTCAATTTCAAAATTTCTTTTCACGGATGTGTCGAGCATGGTCTGCCAACAATTTATAAAGTAGTTTCAGATTTTATGATTAACGAAATTAGGGATATTTTCAAGGTTTTTGTCAAAATTCCCAAATTATTACAATTTCAAACAGCTTTAATTTCACAATCTCTTTGCGTTGATGCATTGGGCATAGTCTGTCAAGTATTGAGCAACTCGTTCTAGTTTTATAATTAACAAAATTTAGGATATTTTTTAGGATTTTGTTAAAATCCACAAATTTCGACAATTTCAAACAGCTGAAATTTCAAATTTTCTTTTCACGGACGTGGCGAGCATAGTCTGCCAAGTATTTATCAAATAGTTTCAGATTTTATGATTAACGAAATTAGGGATATTTTCAAGGTTTTTGTCAAAATTCCCAAATTATTACAATTTCAAACAGCTTTAATTTCACAATCTCTTTGCGTTGATGCATTGGGCATAGTCTGTCAAGTATTGAGCAACTCGTTCTAGTTTTATAATTAGCAAATGTTGGGATATTTTCAAGGTGTTTGTCAAAATTCCTAAATTATGACAATTTCAAACAGCTTAAATTTCTCAATGTCTTTGCGTTGATGCATTGGGCATAGTCTGTCAAGTATTTAGCAAATAGTTTCTGATTTTATAATTAACGAAATTTGGGATATTTTTGTTAAGATCCTTCAAATTTCGACAATTCCAAATAGCTTTAATTTCAACATATCTCTGTGTGGATGCATCGAGCACTAAACCCAAAAGAATAGGGCGTCGTCCCATTTATACCCTTTTCAATAGGGCGTCGTCCCATTTATACCCTTTTCAATAGGGCGTCGTCTCATTTAGACGCTTTTATTGCACTGTGTGCCTGCGGCGAATTTCTCTGATCCATTTATGGATCAGTTGCCACAATTATAAGCGCAAA
>JASAMZ010007433.1:0-21585 GCA_030248115.1 Linhomoeus sp. GSCO2_2 | reverse complement strand
GCTGGGAAGCGCGTTCTCATGCGGTGCGTGTATGCGTGTTTTATTTGAAAAAGTCGAATTTCTCGTTTCGGGGTTTGTGAAATTTGGGGAATTTCCTAAATTGCAGAGTGGACTTCAACGTGCCGCTGAAAGAAGGAAAGATCACCAACACCCAGAGGTATACGGTACTAGTTGTATTTTTAAATTTTCTTTTAGTTGCTCGTGGCAAGATTTTGTGCTCTGAATTATGAATAAAAATATGCTTACCGAGTGAAAATTTGGGATTTCCAACAATATTTTCAAGTGAATTTTTCTTTTTGTGAAATTCTACCAATCGTGAACATTTGATTTTGAATTTATTATAATTTGCAGAATCGTGGCCGCTCTCCCCTCCGTCAAGTATGCGCTCGACAAAGGCTGCAAGGTGCGTTCATACAAAGAATAGTTTATTGCAAGTTAATTTTTCATTTTCTCAAAATTCAATGTTTCGCATGCCGATGTTTTCCCATCTGCGCCGCTCAATTTTGTAATTTTTTGCGCCGACGTTGTCTGCGCGCAATTTTGCTCTTCTGTATCCTATTTTGTGTCAGTTTTTCACAATTTATAACATTATTTTTATTTCAGTCTGTGGTCCTGATGTCCCACCTGGGCAGGCCAGACGGTCAGAAGATGGACAAGTACAGTATGGCACCCGTGGCCGAAGAGCTCAAGAAACAGCTGAGGTTCTGTTGTGAAAATTGGGGTTTTTGTGTATTTTTGTGGTGAATTTAGACGATTTAGCGAGTTTTCGAAGTCAACCTGGCGCTACAGTTGCGCGTATAACGTGGTCTTTAGGTGAAGGTGTAAAATTTCCAATGTCTCATTCCTGATAATTTCAATTTTTCATTTGCGAATTCAAAATCGAAATATTTCAAATTGCAGCGGAACCACCGTCACCTTTCTGTCCGACTGCGTGGGAGCTGAGGTCGAGAAGGCTTGCGCCGATCCGCCCAAGGTGGGAAAATAGATTTTTTTTCTCGTTTTAATTTGAGCATTTTTTAATTTCAATCAAGAAAATATGCGGTAAGAATACTCGAACTGCGAGTCGTATTTCAGCGCGAATGAATTTTGAATTGCTTTAGCAAAGGGCGAGTAACTAGCCTTTTGCCGAATTTGGTCAGAAGTGACGCGAAATATGTGGTAAAATTTATTTTTATTCAATAAAAACGTCAAATTGAGTCCAATAAAAAATCGGATTAAATCAATGAAACAAAAGAATAATTGTAGGGTTCGGTGATTCTGCTGGAGAACCTGCGATTCCATCTGGAGGAGGAGGGCAAGGGAGTCAACGCCGGCGGAGAGAAGGTAGCTACGGTATCTTTTGGTAGATTTTTTGTACATTTTTTTGTGAAGTTGAGCCGAAACTTGAGGAAAATTGAATATTTTGTTTGTAAGAGGTGAAATCGTGTGGGACACAATGCGCCAATTCCCATCGAAGTCACTCCAGTTTACCTTACTTTGGCAGCCATTTGAGGCTCTTGTTCACCCCAAAAACTGCCCTTTACAACTCAGTTTCTCTGCCCCAAAATTTCAAAAGGTGTCCAAATTTTGAGAAAAGTATCTAAAACATTGCAAAACCATCTCAGGTCAAGGCCTCGGAGGGTGACGTGAAGTCCTTCCGAGCCTCTCTGACCAAACTGGGCGACGTCTACGTCAACGACGCCTTCGGCACCGCCCACAGAGCCCACAGGTATTACGGTAGCGCGCCGGATTTGAATTTTTGAATTTGTGAATGCACGTGTTTTTGAAAGGGTTAAATGTGTGCGGCGATGGTATAAGAACCAATTTCTGTGATGTAATTGATACAAGCTGTTTTAAAAAAGTAGAGTTGTTTTATTAATACAGAGTGGTTTCTGAGTGTTTTAAAGTGGAAGAGTAAAAGAGTGGATACTTTTGTAAAGTATTTCGAAGCCTTTCCGATATGACGCGCGCCCGCCCGGAGTCCACTATTCATGCGCTACTTCTGACACGCTCCTTTCTGAGAGGTTCTTGCAGGGCAACATTGGGATCGCCCGGGATTAATTATTTTAGCAGGTAAAGTTGTTCGTAAGACAAGGGTTAAAAACAAAAGTATTTCTGTAGGAATGACCGTTCAACAACTGCCTCAACGTAAGCTTTCAAACGGTTGAACGAATGCCGCTCTACAACGTAAGATGAGCAAGCTGTGGCCGATTTGCTGTTTAAACCTTTGAGTTACTGTAGCTCGCGAAATTCAAACTTTTGAATCTCGACTTCTCTTAATGGAATGATCAGTGTGCCGAACCCTATTCAACGTGCTCAATATCGCCTTTCTATGACGGAAGACGAGCGAGTTGGAGAAGTTTTGCGTTTTTGACCGTTGGGTTACTGTAGTTTGCGATATTCACACTCAAAAGTTTCGACCAATGAACAAATAATCAGTGTGTCGAGAGCTATCCAACAAACTCAAGATCCTCTCTCCACAACGCACGCTGAGCGAGTTAGAGCGATTTCTGTGTAGAAAACGCGAGAGTGTCGCTTTTCGTGGTGCGTGTTTGCGTAAGTAAGAAAACATTTAATGCCAAGTGAAAGAGCGCGTTGAGACCTTTTAGTTGACCTATAGCACGCCGCTCTATGACGTAAGACGAGCGAGTTAGAACCGCTTTGCGTTTTGACCTTTAGATTACTGTAGCGCGCGCAATTTAAAACTTTGAATCTTGAATTCTCCCAGCGGAATGATCAGTGTGCCGAAACCTATTCAACGAGCTCAAGATCGTCTCTCTACGACGGAAGACGCGATATTCAAACTTTTGAGTTTCGACCCATAGAAGAACAAAAATGATCAGTTATTCGAGAGCTTTTTGATAAACTCGAGATAGTCTCTCTACGACGCACGCTGAGTGAGTTAGAGCGATTTCTGTGTTAAAGACGCGAGAATGTCGCTTTTCGTGGTGCGTGTTTGCGTAATTAAGAAACTTTTTACTGCCAAATGAAAGAGCACGTCGAGGCCTTTTAGTTGACGTATCGCACGCCGCTCTACAACGTAAGACGAGCGAGTTAGAGCCGTTTTCCGTTTTGACCTTCGGGTTACTGTAACTCGCGGTTTGAAACCTCTTAGCTGAATGATCAGTGAGTCGAGACCTATCCATAAAGCCCAAGATCTCCTTCCTACGACGTTCCAACGCTGAGATCTGAGAGCGTTACGAACGAACGAACGCACGCACGAAAAGCTCTCGTAGGGGTTCGCCCGGCTGAGGCCGGGCAAAATAAAGGCGTTAATTTTAAGCGCGTCTGAATGCAGAATAGTGGGCAAAAATTTGATGCGCGTTGTACTTGCCTATGCAAGTGCAGCCGATATTTGCCCGTGAACTTTTCACTCTTCATCAATTACAGGGTGTCGTTTAGCGGTCTCTCAACCTTGGTAACCCTACATTCGTCTAGTTTTCCATTCTCTTCAAGTCTTCTTTTTCTAAATTTCCATTTCTATGTGAAAGGAACACTATTTGTATACATTTTCACTTCAAAATCTTTCAGTTCCATGGTGGGAGTGGAATTGGATCAGCGCGCCTCCGGCTTCCTTCTCAAGAAAGAGTTGGAGTATTTCTCCAAAGCCCTGGAGAATCCCACCCGCCCCTTTTTGGCCATTCTGGGAGGGGCCAAGGTCAAGGACAAGATTCAGCTGATTGAGAATCTGCTGGACAAGGTAATTGGGTGGTTTTTGTGGATTTTTTCGCCCGCCCTCAGGCGGGCGACACCATACGAGAGCTCGGCGTGCGTGCGTGCGTACGTGCGTACGTAACGCTCTCGGATCTCGGCGTTGGCAAGTCGTAGAGCGGAGATCTTGGGCTCTACGGATAGGTCTCGACTCATTGATCATTCCGCTAAGAGGTTTCAAAATTCAAAAGTTTGAATTGCGCGCGCTACAGTAACCCGAAGGTCAAAACGCAAAACGGCTCTAGCTCGCTCGTGTTACGCCGTAGAGAAGCAATCGACATGTCAGGTGAAAGCTCTCGACGTGTTCTTTCATGCGTCTGCAAAAGTTTTTTCAATTACGCAAACACGCACCGCGGAAAACGCCATTCTCGGCATTTTGACGCTAAAATCGCTCTAACGCGCTCAACTTGCGTCGTAGAGAGACGATCTCGAGCTTTTTAGATAGCTCCCGACTAACTGATCATTTGTTCTCCCATTGGTCGCAACTCAAAAGTTTGAATTTCGCGAGTTACAGTAACTCGAATGTGCAAAAGCACAAAAACGGCTCTAACTCGCTCGTCTTACGTCGTAGAGTGGCAAGCGACACGTCAGGTGAAAGCTCTCGACGTTTTCTTTCACGCGGCAGCAATAAATTTTTCAATAACGCAAGCACGCACCGCAGAAAGCGCCATTCTCGATATTTTAACACTAAGATTGCTGTTTGCTACATGCAGAAGTGCAACACGGTTTGATTGCTCGTAGTGCGCTGTTTTGTGCTCTGGCAAGTGTTTGCCAAAACTTTTACAAGTTTTTGTCACTTTTTGAAAGCGTTGCTTGAAAGAGGAATGTTCTTGCTCTAAAAGCCAAATCGCGGGCGAAATCAATATTGCTATGCAATACCCTCTTGCGAAGCGGGGGCTCATGAAGCGGAGCATGCGGGCGATGAACTCTCGCACTCTCTGCAGAAAGAACGCAACTCTTTGTAAAGTCAGTCAGAATACAAACTCAAGTTTTTAATACCGGAGCTTGTTGGTGGTTTTTGTGGAGTTTTGGTGGTGTTTGGGGAGTTTTTGGTGGTTTTTGTGGATGTTTGGTGGTGTTTGGGGAGTTTTGGTGGTTTTTGTGGAGTATTGGTGGTTTTTGTGGAGTTTTGGTGCAGTTTGTGCATTGCGTAAGGATTTTTGTGCAGTTTGAAAAATCTTGGTTGGTTCAAAGGAGGTTCTGAGTGATTATCTCGTTTAGGCGCAGTGTTGTGCGCATTTGACGTTTTTGACAAAAGTTTTTGGTTGAATATTTGCGCAATTTTTTCAAAATTTTAAAAACAAAGTAATTTTTGACATTGTGTCTAGGTCAACGAGATGATCATCGGCGGCGGCATGGCCTACACCTTCCTCAAGGTCCTCCACAACATGAAGGTGGGAGTTTTCGTACAATTTTTTTGTCATTTGCGCCACAATTGTTCAAAATTCTCGATTTTGATATTTCAGATCGGCGGCAGCCTGTTCGACGAGGAGGGCTCGAAGATCGTCGAGAATTTGATGGCTAAGGCCAAGGCCAACAATGTGAGTTATGGAATTTTGTGAACATTTTGCCGTTTTGTTCTTTCACGTAAATATAACGTGTGAATGTTGGAAATGCGATCGCTTGTGGGGCGAGCTGAGGTTCGTTTAGTGTTAACGTCCTCTTGCTTTTACTTCGAGCAAAATATGTCAAATAGAAAATACCATTAGGAATCTGCTGTTGCGCAAGCGCGAATATCGGCTGCACTTCGATTTTCGATTGGCGCATTGAAAATGCGTTGCTTTTAGCTTATTTGTGAAAATCCTCCTGCCTTCACACTTACCTATATCACAGGTCCAAATCCACCTGCCACTGGATACTCTGACGGCCGACAAGTTCGCCGAAGACGCCAAGGTGACATTTTTGCAATTTATGTAAAATTCCACATTTTTGCAGAATTGTGTGAAAAATTTTTGCTGTTTTTACACAATTTCGCATTACAGGTGGGCAAGGCCACTCTCGACGAGGGCATCCCCGACGGCTGGATGGTATGAAGATGGCAATTTTTGTGTAATTTGAATTTTTATAAAATAAAATAAGATTAGAAACTCGAATGCAGGGTCTGGACGTGGGCGAGAAGACGAACGCGTTGTTCACCGAGGTGGTGCGCCGAGCCAAGACCATCGTCTGGAATGGGTACGGGTTTTTGTTTTATTTTTGTGGTCATTTTGTGGAGTATTGAGTGGCATTTCTGCTTTTTGGTGATTTGGTGGACTGAGGGTGTAAAGCGCAATTTCAAAGTTTGAGTGTCTAATTCACACAATATTAACCCATTGCGTGTATTTGTGACACTGTTCTCCTGGAGTTTTGACGAAGTTTCGTCGCATTTTGGTGTGGTTTGGCACTCTACAGTATCTCTATAGCGTCCAGAGGATTTTTTGCAGTGCTGTCAGCTGTAGTATTAATTTGTATACGTTTCTGTACAAATTTGTAGGCAGTAATGCTAAGTATTTGAATATAAAATTTGCAGGCCGGTTGGAGTGTTCGAGTTTCCCAACTTCGCGACGGGAACGAAGATTCTGATGGACGAAGTCGTGGCCGCCACAGCCAAGGGAGCCGTCACCATCATTGGTACACTGTATTCTGTGGTATTTTGTAGCAGTTTATAGTATTTCATAGCGTTTTGTAGTGCTTGATAGTACGGTATTCTGTAGTATTCATGGTGTTAAATGGAGCTTTTGAAGTTGCTATAGTAGTGTTGACTTGTGTTTTATGGCATATTCTGTAGCAGTTTGTGTAGCCAATTAGCAGAAGTCTGGTGGTGGTTTTGTGCTATTCTGACATATTGAAGCGTTCTGTTGTAGTGCGTCATGGAGCTTATTTTGTGATAATTTGCGACATTGCTGCTGTAGTTCAGTGAAGCTAATCCAGCGCTAAAACCCCGTAACAACGTGATACAATAGCACAAATTAACTTCAAAACTACCACAACTTCCCAACGATTCTCTGTGTAGGCGGCGGGGACACGGCCACCTGCTGTGCCAAGTGGGGCACCGAGGACAAGGTCTCCCATGTCTCCACGGGGGGTGGGGCCTCTCTCGAGCTGCTGGAAGGTATTTGGTTTGTTTTGATTGTTTTTATTAAATAGTATTCATGCGGCAGTTCTCTCGAATAGACGCCCCCTACGCAAGAGGGGGGGGGGGGGGTCCCACTGAAAGATGTCGTAAACCTCCACCCCCCCCCCCCTCTCCCTCTCGGAATACATCCCCACATACTAATAAACGCTCCTCCCACCAAAACTCGCAATAAGCACCACCCCCCCCCCCCCCCACATCCCCATAAGCGCACCGCCTCCCTCGAATAAGGCCCCTTCCCCGCTTTTTTTTCCTCTGCCTGAGAAGACATGTGAGCCACTGCACCCCACCCAGTTCCCATCCCTCTGATCTGTCCCTCCACTATTCTGAGTCCCTAGAGACTCCTGACCCCGTTCCTTCCCTGCTGTTGGTCCCTGTCTCCCAGATTCCCACAAGCCAAAATTGCTGTCTCAAAAAGTGTTGCCCAAAAGACAGGAGCCTCAGTGTACCCCTGACCCAGTTCCCATTCTGCTCCCTGCTGATGTCCCTTCTATTTCCCTAACATCCTGACAGAGACTCCTAATCCCTGTTCCCTGTCTCCATGCCCTGCTCCCGTGTTTCCCAAGATCCAGGAGCCAAAATTGCCTGTCTCAAAAAGTGTCTTGCCCAAAAGACAGCAAGCCACAAAATAAAAACCCGAAAAAAGATCCTGCTCCCTGCCCAGCTCTCTTCATCCCAAGATCTGAGAGATTTGACCCGTTATCTTCAAATATCCTGAGAAGACTGAT
Organism: Linhomoeus sp. GSCO2_2; assembly: GCA_030248115.1. NCBI lineage: Eukaryota > Metazoa > Nematoda > Chromadorea > Monhysterida > Linhomoeidae > Linhomoeus > Linhomoeus sp. GSCO2_2. The sequence goes on along the minus strand of JASAMZ010007433.1, from coordinate 14,055 downwards.
TTGATGTCCTTCCTGCTCCCATGCCCGGTCCTGTTTTTCTGATATCCATAGCTCAGGTTGCTGTCTCAAAAAGCAGGTCTTGCCCAAAAGACAGTAGCCTCAGTGACCTGTGAATCAGTGCCCATCTCTCTCCTCGCCCTCTCCCTTCCCATCCCCAAAGCACAGTGAGAGACTCCTATCCCATTCTTTCCCTGTTCCATGCCCAGTCCCCTGTTCCAAGATCCATTGTGAAACCAGTTCCTGCCCCCTCCCAAGATCCAATACCAAGTTCGAGGAGTGGTGGTATTGCTGTCAGGCAAGACACAACTTGCTCAAAGGTCTGTGTATGAAGGATGCATTTGTGCCAATCTGTGTTTGCTAAATAGATTTCCATGAGTGCTTTGCTTAGCAGCTTATCGGTCACCTCCCCTGTTGCTAAAAACGGTTGGGCGGGGCAGAAAGCACGGAGACCCGAGATCGAAATCTAGTACTGTTTTCTTCGTCGTCCTCTTCCTCGTCGTCGCTGTCGACATTGCGCTCCCCCTCCTCGCGCACCGGTGCGCCCCGGTCCTCGAGTCGTCGTCGTCGCGCTCCGACTCTCCCGCTTGATCGATGAATTTAGACACCTCGCTAGGCTATCTGGTCTGGAAGGTCGCTCAGCTCCAGAAACCGGGGACACATGAAGAGGGGCAATCATAATCGGCGCTCAGCGCTCACTCGGCGCTCAGCGCTCAGTAATCGGCGCTCAGTTTGGCGCTCACCGAAAAGAGTCGATTTTCGAGCAATTTGAAACGTGTTTGGGTTGGCAAACAGTTCGGCAACGACCTACCGACAGCTACAGGCACATTGGGGCAAAAAATTGCAGGAAACATCAGCCGTTTGACGATTTTCTCAATCCAGTATTATGGTAGGTGCAGTTTTCTAGTTTTGTACAGTTGAGCGCCGATTACTTTGCGCGTCAACCGAATAAAATTGATTTGTCGACGATTTTAACTTATTTTGAAATTAAATTGAAAGCATTTCTGCTTTGCAGGACATGTGGCAGTCGGGAGGTGAGGGCAAAAGTGGTTCGCAGCTTCAGAATAGTTGTAACGGCTCAAAAATTGAGATTTTTCGGTGAGCGCCGATTACTGAGCGCCGAATACTGAGCGCTGAGCGCTGAGCGCCGATTACTTAGTGCCTGAAGAGTTACGTCCGCCACTATTACGCCAAGGCGCGTTCAATGGTTGAAGCGCCCTATTTCACAATCTGCAGTCTGCAAACGCAACACAAACAAGTGTCCGGTACAAATTTCCGTGCGTAATTACCTATCTATGCTACATATTATGCCGGCAGATTAGAGTCATATTCAACTATGCAATATGCAATATGCAATATTCAATATGCAACATTTGGTAGTTGCATATCGAATGTTGCATATTGCATATGCAAAGTTGCGTATATGCAACTTTTCAAGATCTCCGTCAAGGTTTCTTAAGGATTCTTGAATATTGAATATTGCGTATTGCATATTGCATATTGAATAGTTGCATATCAATGTTGCATATGTTACATATGTTGCATAATTCTGTGCAAATGTTGCATAATTCGCTTCAGAAGTTGCATATTTTAGTCAACTATGCAACTTGGATACGCAATTACGCAACATTTCCATCAGGATATGCAACATATGCAACATCGATATGCAACTATGCAACATTCGTTACGCAATATGCAATTACGCAATATTCAATATTCAAGAATCCTTAAGAAACCTTGACGGAGATCTTGAAAAGTTGCATATACGCAACTTTGCATATGCAATATGCAACATTCGATATGCAACTACCAAATGTTGCATATTGAATTTTGCATATTGCATATTGCATAGTTGAATATGACTCTAATCTGCCGGCATAACATATAAGTCAACATTATTCGAACTATCATTACTTGCATCGGGAAAAAAGCTCAATTGACCTTTGGATACTTGTTTGTGTTGCGTTTGCAGAGCGTGGGATAACGGATTGTGAAATAGGGCGCTTCAACCATTGAACGCGCCTTGGCGTAATAGTGGCGGACGTAACTCTTCAGGCACTAAGTAATCGGCGCTCAGCGCTCAGCGCTCAGTATTCGGCGCTCAGTAATCGGCGCTCACCGAAAAATCTCAATTTTTGAGCCGTTACAACTATTCTGAAGCTGCGAACCACTTTTGCCCTCACCTCCCGACTGCCACATGTCCTGCAAAGCAGAAATGCTTTCAATTTAATTGCAAAATAAGTTAAAATCGTCGACAAATCAATTTTATTCGGTTGACGCGCAAAGTAATCGGCGCTCAACTGTATAAAACTAGAAAACTGTACCTACCATAATACTGGATTGAGAAAATCGTCAAACGGCTGATGTTTCCTGCAATTTTTTGCCCCAATGTGCCTGTAGCTGTCGGTAGGTCGTTGCCGAACTGTTTGCCAACCCAAACACGTTTCAAATTGCTCGAAAATCGACTCTTTTCGGTGAGCGCCAAACTGAGCGCCGATTACTGAGCGCTGAGCGCCGAGTGAGCGCTGAGCGCCGATTACTTATTGCCCCTCTTCATGTGTCCCGGTTACTGGAGCTGAGCAGAGCTTCCAGACCAGATAGCCTAGCGATGTCTGAATTCATCGACGATCAAGCGGAGGAGTCGGAGCACGACGACGACGAGCTCGAGGAGGAAGAGGGGGCGCCGGTGCGCAAGAAGAAGAAGCGCAATGTCGACAGCGACGACGAGGAAGAGGACGACGAAGAAGACGGTACTAGATTTCGATCTCGGGCTCTGTCCAGTCTGTTACACCAACAGTTTTAGCAACGGATCAGATGACCGATCACTCTAAGCAACACTCATGGAAATCTCTTAGCAACACAATTGGCACAATGCATGTTTCATACACGACCTTTGAGCAAGTTGTGTCTTTGCTGACAGCAATACAGCCACTATGGAACTTGGTATTGGATCTTGGGAGGGGGGCAGGAACTGGTTTCACTATGGATCTTGGAACAGGGGACTGGGCATGGAACAGGGAAAGAATGGGATAGGAGTCTCTCAGATCTTGGGATGAAGGGACTGGGCAAGGAGCAGGATGGGAACTGGGTAGGGGTCATGAGGCTACTGTCTTTTGGGCAAGACACTTTTTGAGACAGCAATTTCACTATGGATCTTGGGACAGGGGACCGGGCATGGAGCAGGGAAGGAACGGGGTAGGAGTCTCTCAGATCTTGGGATAACGGGGTAGGAGTCTCTCAGATCTTGGGATGAAGAGACTGGGCAGGGAGCAGGATGGGAACTGGGTAGGGGTCATGAGGCTACTGTCTTTTGGGCAAGACACTTTTTGAGACAGCAATTTCACTATGGATCTTGGGACAGGGGACCGGGCATGGAGCAGGGAAGGAACGGGGTAGGAGTCTGTCAGATCTTGGGATGAAGGGACTGGGCAGGGAGCAGGATGGGAACTGGGTAGGGGTCATGAGGCTACTGTCTTTTGGGCAAGACACTTTTTGAGACAGCAATTTCACTATGGATCTTGGGACAGGGGACCGAGCATGGAGCAGGGAAGGAACGGGGTAGGAGTCTCTCAGATCTTGGGATGAAGGGACTGGGCAGGGAGCAGGATGGGAACTGGGTAGGGGTCATGGGGCTACTGTCTTTCGGGCAAGACACTTTTTGCGACAGCAATTTCACTATGGATCTTGGGACAGGGGACTGGGCATGGAGCAGGGAAGGAATGGGGTAGGAGTCTCTCAGATCTTCGAATGAAGGGACTGGGCAGGGAGCAGGATGGGAACTGGGTAGGGGTCATGGGGCTACTGTCTTTTGAGCAAGACACTTTTTGAGACAGCAATTTCACTATGGGGGACTGGGCATGGAGCAGGGAAGGAACGGGGTAGGAGTCTCTCAGATCTTGGGATGAAGGGGACTGGGCAGGGAGTAGGATGGGAACTGGGTAGGGGTCATGGGCCTACTGTCTTTTGGGCAAGACACTTTTTGAGACAGTTTTTAAGACAGCGATTTCACTATGGATCTTGGATCTGGCAGGACTGCGCATGGAGCGAGCAGGATGGGAACTGGGTAGGGGTCATGGGGTTACTGTCTTTTGGGCAAGACACTTTTTGAGACAGCAATTTCACTATGGGGGACTGGGCATGGAGCAGGGAAGGAACGGGGTAGGAGTCTCTCAGATCTTGGGATGAAGGGGACTGGGCAGGGAGTAGGATGGGAACTGGGTAGGGGTCATGGGCCTACTGTCTTTTGGGCAAGACACTTTTTGAGACAGTTTTTAAGACAGCGATTTCACTATGGATCTTGGATCTGGCAGGACTGCGCATGGAGCAGGGAGGGGAACTGGGTAGGGGTCATGGGGCTACTGTCTTTTGGGCAAGACACTTTTTGAGACAGCAATTTCACTATGGGGGACTGGGCATGGAGCAGGGAAGGAACGGGGTAGGAGTCTCTCAGATCTTGGGATGAAGGGGACTGGGCAGGGAGTAGGATGGGAACTGGGTAGGGGTCATGGGCCTACTGTCTTTTGGGCAAGACACTTTTTGAGACAGTTTTTAAGACAGCGATTTCACTATGGATCTTGGATCTGGCAGGACTGCGCATGGAGCAGGGAGGGGAACTGGGTAGGAGTCTCTCAGATGTTGGGATGAGGGGACTGGGCGGATGGGAACTGGGTAGGGGTCATGGGGCTACTGTCTTTCGGGCAAGACACTTTTTGCGACAGCAATTTCACTATGGATCTTGGGACAGGGGACTGGGCATGGAGCAGGGAAGGAATGGGGTAGGAGTCTCTCAGATCTTCGAACGAAGGGACTGGGCAGGGAGCAGGATGGGAACTGGGTAGGGGTCATGGGGCTACTGTCTTTTGGGCAAGACACTTTTTGAGACAGCAATTTCACTATGGGGGACTGGGCATGGAGCAGGGAAGGAACGGGGTAGGAGTCTCTCAGATCTTGGGATGAAGGGGACTGGGCAGGGAGTAGGATGGGAGCTGGGTAGGGGTCATGGGCCTACTGTCTTTTGGGCAAGACACTTTTTGAGACAGTTTTTAAGACAGCGATTTCACTATGGATCTTGGATCTGGCAGGACTGCGCATGGAGCAGGGAGGGGAACTGGGTAGGAGTCTCTCAGATGTTGGGATGAGGGGACTGGGCAAGGAGCAACGGAACTGCATAGGGAGCAGGGTGAGAAATGGCTAAGAGTGTCTCTGAAGCACAACCCGCACAATGTATGTTTCATTCACCAGCAAGCTGACCAATCTCTAAGTGTCTTTTTCTCAGACACTTTTTCAGACACTTTTTCAGACACCAGACTCAGTTGAACAGAATGTGATCCGTCCTGGCAAAAGTGTCTAAAGAAGTGTCTGAAAAAGTGTCTTTGGGAAAAGACAGTTTTTCGGACAGATCTGTTGCACACACATAAGACTGTATTGGGCCACTGGACCACATCGCACCGTTGCTAAACCGCAAGTCCAGGCTTCTACACTTTAACGACGGATCTCCTATGCTTCATCATAGGGTAAATTCGTTAAAGGCGAACAGTCTGGACAGGGCTCGATCTCGTGCACATCGATTGGACATTGTTGAAGAAGGCAAATCGAATGGGTGAGATTCGGCCGCTGACGCTATCGTCATTGTCTTGCAGACGAGCGGGCGATTCAGAAGGAGATGCGCGGTTTCGTCGTCGAGGAAGGAGAAGACGACGAAGAGCCGGAGGACGCGGCGAAACCCGGCGAACAAAGTACAAGTGGCAGCGACGTTGTGTCTTTTGAGCCAATGACACGACTTCTTCCGATAGAAAGAGTTGAATTCAGACGATTCGGGCAGCGAGTCGGACGACGGCGAGCTGTCAGACGAAGATCTCGCACTGCTCCAGGAGAACACGGGTATAGACGGCCGGCCTTCCCGCAAAGGACGGGTGGGTACCTCTCTGTCTGTCTGTCTTGCTTGAGTCTTTGCGTCGTGTGGATTTTGTCGCATATCGCCCCATTTTGCACTTTGCAGGCCCACATTTCCGACGATGAGGAGGAAGACGAAGACGACCGCGAGAGAATCGGTCGGCAGCTGTTCGACAACGACTTGGTAATCATCACGTTCGAATAGTGTGGAAGCGGGTTATTTGGCAGTTTTTGCTTCGCTCAGGTGGGAGACGAAGGAGATGGGGAGGTTCGCGACGTCGATCGGCGCCAGCGAGAAGACGAGGAGCGCAGCGAGTCCCGAGGCTCCGTTGGTGAGTGGGCAGGACGATTAGGGAGTCGTGCTGTTGCAGAAAGGCTGTTAGTCAAACATCAAGGTTTGTTGCACGCCCCACCCCCCACCCCCCTGCCTCCCAACTCCAACTGCTTGTTGCTATCATGGACAAGGGTTATTGATTGCTGTACTCTAGCCTTACAGCGCCTGTTACGGTGTTTTTGCTCGAAACTCTGGCAGTCACTCTCTCTGTTCAGCGTCTGAAGGGAGGATGGAGGACTTCATCGAGCCTGAAGACGGCGGCCCTCCAGTGGCCAGAGTGCGACGGCAGAGGCGCCGCGACGTCGACGAAGCGTGAGCGAGCGCTTCCTCTCGGTTGTGCCGCTGCTTGATTGTCTGAGAGACGTCGACAATCGCTGCAGAGCCCTAGACGAGGCCAGGGACGTGTTCGGCGTGCAGTTCGACTTCGACGAGTTCTACGACGAGGCGCTCGAGGAGGAAGGGGAGGAGTACGCAGAGGAGGACGAGGCCGCCGTTGAGGTGCCATCCCCGACTAAGTTCATACGGGAAGCAAGTCGAATCCGGGCGCCGTCCCCTGTCGCAGGGCGAGGAGGAGGAAGAGGAGGAGGGGGAGGAGCTTCTCGAGGGAGAGGACCAAGAGGCGGCCGAGGAGAGGCGGGCGAAGCGCAAGGCGGCGCGTCGGCGCAAGCCGAAGCGGGCTCCCCGCCGGACGCTGCTGGAGACGCTCGAGCCGTCGGAGATCGAGAGCGGCTACCTGGCCGACCAGGACAGGATCGTCGTCAACCAGGACAGGCCCGAGAGAATGCAGGTGCCGTCCTGTCGCAATAACAGCCGCGTCCCGTAGCCTGGCGCAGCGACGGCGCAGTCGCGTTGTTCGCCTTCGTCCCACGTGGCGTCCGTTCGTCTCCAGCTGCGCCGCGTTCCCGTGACGGAGGCTGACCCGGCCGAGATTCGCATGGAGGCGAGTTGGATCAACGCCAACGCCTACAACGGCGACCTGAGCCGTCCCGACCTGCCCAACGGCGGCCTGACTCTCTCGCGTCAGGACATCTTTCCCAGCGAGCAAGACAGGGCAGTGAAGAATTCCCCATTGATCTGCCAGAAGATCGAGGAAGCGCTGAAGTTCATCCGGAACCATTCGTTTGAGGTTAGTTGGCTTGATTTCTGGTACTGGTACTCAAAGGAATGCCATAGGTGCAATTCGTCGTCGCCTGAGGGAGGGGTAGTCCAGAAAACTGACGAAAATGTAGGCGACAATGTTGACAATTTTCACTCTGATTTGCTGAAGATTTCCAAATTTTTATTTAGTCTATCGGTCAGTGGCGGGTTCAACAACATGAACACGAATCTCCTTCCAGTTCAGTCTCTACTGGGTGCGTGGGGGGGGGGGGGGTTAACTTCGCCCCCCCTCCCCCACCCCTAATCTCTCACCAATGGGAAGACCACTGTGCTTAGGTGCCCTTCATCGCCTTCTACCGCAAGGAGTACGTGGAGCCGGAGTTGAACATCAACGACCTGTGGAAGATCTACCTGATGGACGAGAAGTGGTGCCAGCTGCAGAGGCGCCGGCAGGACATGGGCAAGCTGCTGCAGCGCATGCACCGCTTCCAGTGCGCCTTCTACTCCCAGGAGGACAACCAGATGCCCGAGGAGCTGCTCCTACTCAAGGACGACGACTTCCAGCGGTTGGAGGCGCTGAGGACTCGCGTGAAAGACGGCCAGCGCTGTACCGTGTCACTCTCGACTTGCAGCGTCTACTTGGCCCAGTCGATGGACGAGATCAACGACTACCGCCTCTGGTTCCAGTTGCACTTCTCTTCGGAGTTGTGCCGCATGCGCCAGTGGGAGAAGGAGAAGATAGAGAAGGGGGCCGAGGGAGGCGGCGAGGAGGAGGACGCGCTGCTGACGGCCGTCCAGCGCGAGTCCGAGATCGGCTTCAAGCAGGCCAGTCGCAACGACGCCTACTCCATTTGCATGCAGGCGGGATTGGGTGAGCACTCGCATTAGTGTTTGATAATTAGTGTGATGGCGCGCGAAGCCAACGGCCATTGGCTTCTCGCAGCGGGCTTCGCGGCCAAGTTCGGCCTGCCGGAGGAGAAGTTCGCCCAGAACGTGGAAGACAACGAGGCGACCTACCGACCCGAAGACTACGAATTCGACATTCTCGAGACGGCGCAGGACTACGTGGGCAGGCGAGCGGCTTGCTTGGGAAGCGGCATAGTGTCTTATCGCCATCGGTAGCGTCGAGTGGCCGTCGATTCAGGGTCTTCGACACGCCCGAGAAGGCGTTGGCCGGCGCCAAGCTGCTGCTGGCCAAGCAGTTCAGTCGCAACCTGAAGGTGCGCGCCGCCGTCCGGCGCATCTTCCGCAATCAGACCTTCATCTCCGTCCACCCCACCAAGAAGGGAAGGACGGAGATCGACGAGAACCATCCCATCTTCACGAGGAAGTACCTCCTCGACAAGCCCATCTCCCAGCTGGAGAAGGACGAGTTCCTGCGCCTACTGCAGGTCTGCTTCCATTGTGACTTCGCGTCGTCGTTGGCGTCGGCGCTATATTGAGTCTTTTGTATTGTCAAGGCCGAGGAAGCGGGCCTGATCGAGATGACCATTTCGCCCGACCAGACGGCCATCGGCCGGCAGCGCGAGTCGCACGTCAACCTGATGATTCAGTTCCAGCTCTTCCGATCGGTCGGTCCACAATACTCCCTCCATTCTTCTTCGACTCCGATTTCCATTTCAACCGCAGGGCAGTCACGACGACTTCGCCGCTGGCTGGAACGAGCACCGCGACGACGTGCTGCGCATCTGCATGGAGAAGTACCTCTACCCCAGCATGGTCAAGGAGATACGGGCCAAGCTCGCCCAAGAAGCGAAGGACTTCGTCGTTCGAGTATGGTTTCTGCTTCTAGACTATCTTCAATAGCTTCCATCGATGGAATACGTGTAACCGTGGGGGGGGGGGGGGGTTAAGGCCCCTCCAAGCCGAAAGTGTACCCCCATATCCCCCCCCCCCCCCCACAGGTACCCCATCCCGCCTTCTCCCAAGGTCCCCCCCCCACAGAATTTAAAAAATTTTGCCTTTTGGACGTTTTTGATCAAAATTGAGCGATTTTTGGCACTTTTTGGCCTATTTTTTCGCCCGGCCTCAGCCGGGCGAACCCCTACGAGAGCTTTTCGTGCGTGCGTGCGTGCGTCCGTGCGTCCGTGCGTCCGTGCGTAACGCTCTCATATCTCGGCGTTGGAAAGTCGTAGGAAGGAGATCTTGGACTTTATGGATAGGTCTCGACTTACTGGTAATGTCGCAAGAGACTTTGAAATTCAAACGTTTGAATTGCGCGCGCTACAGTAACCCGAAGGTTCAAACTGAAAACGGCTCTAACTCGCTCGTCTTGCGTCGTAGAGCGGCGCGCGATAGGCCAACTAAAAGGTCTCGACGTGCGCTTTCGCTTGGCATTAAAAGTTTTCTTAATTACGCAAACACGCAACACGAAAAGCGACATTATCGCGTTTTTAACGCAGAAATTGCTCTAACTCGCTCAGCGTGCGTCGTACGGAGATGATCTTGGGTTGGTTGGATAGCTCTCGACTCACTGATCATTTGTTCTTCTATTGGTCGAAACTCAAAAGTTTGAATTTCGGGAGCTACAGTAACCCAAAGGTTTAAAACGCAAAACTTATCTAACTCTCTCGCCTTCCGTCATAGAGAGACGATCTTGAGTTCGTTGAATAGGTTTCGGCACGCTGATAATTCCGTTAAGAGGAGTCGAAATTCGAAAGTTTGAATTGCGCGCGCTACAGTAACCCGAAGGTCCAAAACGCAAAACGGCTCTAACACGCTCGTCTTACGTTGTAGGGCGGCGTGCGATAGGTCAACTAAAAGGTCTCGACGTGCTTTTTCACTTGGCGTAGAAATTTTGTTAATTACACAAACACGCACCACCAAAAGCGACATTCTCGCGTTTTTAGCATAGAAATCGCTCTAACTCGCTCAGCGTGCGTCGTAGAGAGACGATCTTGAGTTGCTGGATATATCTTGACTCACTCATCATTTATTTTTCTATTGGTCGAAACTCAAAAGTTTGAATATCGCGAGCTACAGTAACCCAAAGGTTCAAACAGCAATTCAGCCCTAACTCGCTTGCCTTACGTTGTAGAGCGGCATTCGTTCGACCGTTTGAAAGCTTACGCTGAGGCAGTTGTTGAACGGTCATTCCTAAAGAAATACGTTTGTTTTTTTTAAATCCTTGTCTTACGAACAACTTTGTCTGCTAAAAAAATTAATCCCGGGCGATCCCAATGTTGCCTTGCAACAACCGCTCAGAAATGCGTGTGTCTTGCTCAATAAATTAATCCCGGGCGATCCCAATGTTGCCCTGCAAGAACCGCTCAGAAAGCAGCGTGTCAGAAGTAGCGCATGAATAGTGGACTCCGGGCGGGCGCGCGTCATATCGGAAAGGCTTCGAAATACTTTACAAAAGTATCCACTCTTTTACTCTTCCACTTTAAAACACTCACAAACCACTCTGTATTAATAAAACAACTCAACTTTTTTAAAACAGCTTGTTGCGAAATTTGCTTACTTTTTGGTACTTTTTTGACAATATCTTTAGGTCATTAGACCCTTTTCCAGGGGCCTCAGAACCCCCCCCCCCCCCCCCCCAGGTGTCCTATACCCCCCCTGGCCGGTTGGCGCTTACACGTATGACCGATGGACGTCATCGTCGTCGTTGCAGGAGTGCTGTCTGCAGCTCTACAGCTGGATCAAGATCGGCCCCTACAGCGTGGAGATGGAGCAGGACGAGGAGGAGGATCGGCACAAGGAGGGCGTGCGCGTCCTCGGCGTCGCCTACTCCACCGAGCGGTGGGTTCGGCGCTGCGTCGAGCGCCGTGGTTCGAGGAGCGAAACACCTGTGCGCTTCTCTCTGTTACTTCCAGGGACCAGGCGGCCTTCTGCGCCATCGTGGACGGCGACGGCGAGGTGGTGGACCACCTGCGACTGCCCCACCTCAACCGCCGACTCAACTCGAATCGGCCGGACGAGGCGGCGCTCAAGCGACGCGCCCTGGACGACCTCCAGCGCTTCATCGTCGACCGCAAGCCACACGCCATCGCCCTCGCGGCAGAATCTCTGTGGGAGACCACTCGTCGTCTATTGCGCGCAACAGATATTCTTGTCTACATATGGGGCAACCCTTCCTCAGAGACGCGCTCACCATCAAGCGGGACATGGAGGACATGCTCCAGCAGATGCACGCCGACGGACTCATCAAGCGCCACATCCCCGTGCGTAGTCACTATCTACCAATCGTTGTTCAGAGCGGCTCCAATGGCGTCCCAAACCTCAGTAATGACTGCACAGGTGGAGATCGTGGACAACGAGCTGGCGAAGGTCTACATGAACAGCAAGCGGGCCGTCAACGACTTCCGCGAGTTCCCCTCCACCCTGCGGCAGGCGATCTCCCTGGCGCGCCGTCTGCAGGACCCCCTGCCGGAGTTCGCCCAGATGTGCACCCCCGACGAGGAGATCCTCTGCCTCAACTACCACCCGCTCAAGGACGCGGTCAGTCGAGCGCATGCACATTGACTTCTTCTACTTGGAGCGTGAAACTCTTGGATAACCGAATCGAACTGGCGACTAGAAAGAGAGGTGCCACCATACCTGTAACGCGCCCCTTCGGGGAGGGGGGGGGGGGGTAATCCGGATTTTAGGGGGGGGGGGTTTCCAAAACCGAGGAGGGGGAGTTCAAAATGACCTACAAATTTGGCAAAAAAAGTAAGGAAATTTTGCAGGGTAAAAAGTGCCAAAAAAGGGTAAAAAGTGCCAAAAATCGTTTAATCTTGATGGAAAACAGCTTAAATATAGCGCCGCAGGCGAAAATTTGGCCATATTTAAGCGCCGCAGGCGAAAATTTTCGCAATTTTTGGGAGGGGGTCTTTCAGGCTGGGTAGGGGGGGGGGGGGAGAACTCCGGCCAGGGGGGACCCCCCCCCCCCCCCCCTGTGACAGGTATGGGTGCCACACTGTCAAAATTTATTGCCGTATTTCCTCGTTTCCCCCATTGAGTCCCCCCCCCCCTCCCCCTCCGAATAAGCCCCACCCCCCCTGTGAGTTGAAGAAGCTGCCTTGGCAAAGACGTACCAAACGTGTCATCGTGGGTGGAAGATGCTAAATCTCTGGGATTAATAACGTCACTGGAGTATGGTAGGAAGAAACTTGACAACATATACAGCCAGACACGCAAATTCAGTCAAATCGAAGTCAAATTCTACTGTGTCCCTCGAATAAGTATCCCGTCTAACCCTTCGAAAAAGTTAAAACGTGCCCGTTCAGTTACTCGCGATGCTTCGCTTCTCAGGTGGACAAGGAGGAGCTGCTGCTGTGGCTGGTGGTGGAGTTCATCAATCGGGTCAACGAAGTGGGCGTCGACGTCAATCGCTGCCTCGAGCACCCGCACACGGCGCCCCTGCTGCAGTTCGTCTGCGGCCTGGGACCGCGCAAGGCTGCCCACCTGCTCAAGATGCTCAAGCAGAACGACAACCTGCTGGAGAGCCGCACCAAGCTCGTGACCTTCTGCAAGATGGGCCACAAGGTCTTCATGAACTGCGCTGGCTTCGTCAAGATTGACACGGCCAAGGTCTCCGAGAGGACGGAGGCCTACGTCGAGGTGCGTAGGCGCGCGCGCTTGCGATGACGCGCGGCTGCTCAATATGGGAGTGTGAGCACTGAGATGCTATGGTGGAAGATGTCGAGAAGCGCTGGTCATTGAAGGCGCATTTGGGAGCCCTGAGAATGCTCTAGACAAACTTTCGGCCGATACCGTCCTTCGCACGTAGCACGTCTCAGGCAGCTGCTAAATGAGCGCACACTGAGAAGATAACGAAGAATGCAATCGAGAAGCGCGTACCATTACCAGAAGCACTTGCGAGCCGTGAGCGTGATCTAGGCTCGAACTTGCGGCCCATGTTCGCCCTCCCATGCGTGCAATTCCCCAGCCTGAGGTGACTTCAGGTGCTGGACGGCAGCCGCGTCCACCCCGAGGCCTACGAGTGGGCGCGGAAGATGGCCATCGACGCTTTGGAGATCGACGACACCGGGGAGGACGGCAATCCAGGCTCCGCCATCGAGGACATTCTCGAGACTCCCGAGAAGCTCAAGGAGCTCGACCTCGACGCCTTCGCCGAGGAGCTCAAGAGACAGGTGGCTGCGACCGACGCGCTTCCTTTCTTTGGTAGAATGCGAGCTCGGAGGAATCCGAAGTGTTTGGCCTACTGGTCAATGTTTTCGAGCGCTAGTGAGCGATGTTGCAATGCTTACGCCTCGCCGCATCTCAATCTCCGTTCAAACTTCCCTCCATGCGACTCATGTGCCCAACTCTATTTTGTGCTCTGTTCAGTCGTTCGGCAACAAGAACATCACCCTGTACGACATCCGTGCGGAGCTGGGCCACCGCTACAAGGACCTGCGCACGCCCTACCAGCCGGCGCAGGGCGAGGAACTCTTCAATCTGCTCACCAAAGAGTCGCCATACTCCTTCAACGTTGGTGAGTGTCGAAAGAGCACACTTCTGCGTCCCTTGCGCCACAAAAGAGCTGTTGTCACTCGAATGGGAATATCGGCTGCGCATACCGTAAACCTCCAATAAGAGACCCCCTCAGATAGGCTGCCCCACTAGGGGAGTGGATGAAACAATAAGCGACCAGGTCGGTTAGAGATCCTACAGTATTGGCGTCGCCCACTGCTTATGCCTCATAGCAGCAACTCGACATGCAGCCGATATTGGTGCCTCATGTAACTACGGTACCTTTGTGTCCAGTGAGACGACATTGAAGCAAAGGAATGTGGCGCGATCGC
>JASAMZ010007429.1:0-21145 GCA_030248115.1 Linhomoeus sp. GSCO2_2 | reverse complement strand
ACTGAATGAAAGGGCGAGGAGAGGATTGCACCAGCAATACGAGCGGAACCACATCAAAATAGGAAGAAAAGAAGAAAGAAAAGATTGGGCGGGGAACCGATCCAACAACGTTTTGACTTTCCGCGGACCAAACTTTGAGATCCTGTAGCGCGCAATTTTCAAAACTTGTTATCATTTCGGCCTCACAGTTCCCAAGAGGAGTCCGAGGGTTACCCGTCGATGTGTCAAACTCAACTCAGCGACGTCAGACAAGCGAGTTATTAAGCCCGAAGCATGCGTGTCGTTTCCAGTTTTCGACGCGTTTTGGTTACTGTAGCGTCGCTCTATTTAAACTTTTGAACCTTTTTGTTGACGGTTTCGTGCTCAGGAGCTCGAGCGCTTTATTTTGATATGCGATTTGACTAGCTTCCGTCAACCTTCATCTTAAAATGGACCCTACTTTGGGATACTGTAGCGCGCGACTTTGAAAACTAATTTTGTTTTGACGGCTCAGGTGCCTAGAGGAGTCCGCAGGCTACTCGACGATATCTCAAACTCCACTCTACGACGTCGGACGAGCGAGTTATTAAGCCCGAAGCGAGCGTGACGCACGCACGTACGTACGTACGCACGCCGAGCTCTTGATAGGTAGGGTTCGCTCGGCTGAGGCCGAGCGAAGAAAGGCAAAATTGACGACTAAACCGAAGCGAAAATTCGGTAGCTCTCAGGCCGAGATTGCTCGGCATGCCATTCGGCAATGCTCTGCTGACTGTGTGACAAAACAGAACAAATGACGACTCAGTAACGCTTTAAAGGTGTCACGCCCAGACCTGTCTACCGGTCCCTATTCACAGGCATTTTAAAATTCATTGACATTCAGTGGCATCCACATGAAATGTCTGTGAATGCCACTTTACGCATTCAGTGGCTCAGTGGCAATTGGATATAAATGCCTATAAATGCCGCTGTACAGAAATAAGCATGCAAAATCCAACAAAATTCACCAAAATCTGCACGAGTAATGCCAAAGAACAACATAAATGTGGCTGAAGGTCTATGAATGACAAAAACGGTGTTACACGGTAGACAGGGCCTGTGAATTGTCCAATACATTGTCTTTATTGTGAGCTAGTCACAAATAGGTGCATGAGTTGTCAGTGATTTTACTCAATGTAGACCGGGCAGTAGACAGTGCCAGTGAATTGATCTTGTATAGTGGGATTCTTAGTGATCTTCTAGGGAAATGGCAGTTATTTGAATGAGTTTGTAGCATTCATTGGCCAAAGACACTGTATCTCACTTGATTTGTACTTGCAGTCGTATGACATAAGAAGTGAACGACACCCCATAAAGTACGACACCCCATAAATCGGGTATTCTGTGCCATTTTACGTTGATCACCTTATGAGGGCCAGTGAAATGCCAATGACGCATTTGAATTTTTTACACTGCCAGATTGCCTGTGTGACAAGCCAACTACTATACTTTGAGGCGAATTTGAATATAAAACACACAGTCGGCCAGCCCTTTGTCTGCGGAGTTGTGGCCCTTTCGCAGGAGTTGCTGGGTTTTGTATTGGTGATTTTGGTGGTGATCGTGCTCTAAAACGTGAGAGTTTCATGCCTAGTAACAAGAGTAACACCCCATCTGACCGCCAACGCACTGGCTTCAAGCCGGTGAGCGGAGTTCGCCCCTTCCTATCCCCATCGAACTCCAAGACAGTCTGGACCCTCCCCAGCCGATCTGTGCACTCCCTGCAACTGATGTTGAATCCGCCAGTGTGTGACTGCAGTGATTTCAACATTCAGTGGGTTTTATATGCAATTTATATACATTTTGATTCACAGGGGTGCATTGAGAGAGGAGGCAGGCCGTCCTCTGCAGAGGACAGTGAAGGGCCCCCGCAGTCAATTCCTGAAGAAACCAGCACCGAGCCCATTGTGCAGCCCCCTGCAGAGCCCACTGCAGAGCCCAATGTTGACCCCGTTCCAGACGCCTCCACAGGCACACCTCTGGAGACCGAGAATCCCAACACCACTGAAGAAGCCCAGTGTCCAGATGCCGAAGCTGAGATACCCCAACCTGAGGTGCCGTATGTGCAAGCCAATGAATAGTCAACACTGGTTTAGCTTTAGCTTCTGCTGAAAGCTAAAAATGCTCTATTATAGGCCGCTAAGCCCACTCGTGAGGCCCCTCCCATTGGTCCCCAGAGGGGCAGAAGCCCCACAAGCACTGTAGCTGGAACAAGCACTGTCACAGGAAGAGCGCGCCAACGTCGCAGTTCCAGTCCGATGCTGAATTTCAACTTTGGTGGGTGATCAGTGTGGTAGTTGAGTAGTTCAGTGCCTTTTGTCAATGATTACAATCAGTTTGTGCCAATGACTGTTCAATATCTTTTGCCTCTGATTAAACAGTGTTCAGCATCTTTTGCCTCTAACACTATTCTACAACAGTGACCACTGCTAGTAGTGTTGTTCAGTGTCCTTTGCCACTGATTGCATGTATGTATGCTATGTAGATCCCGACGTCCCAGAGGAGAAAGTGGAGTGGGTCAACAGCCTGCCTGAGCTGCCAGCTGAACAGGAGGATCAAGTTCGCCACACAAAGGCCTCATGGCTGTTGCCCAGCAATGCCACCAAGGAGGAGTGGGAAGCCAAGATGGAGCTAGTGCACTCGGCTATTGACCATGTACATGAACTCTGTGTTCATGCACTGAATGCCTATGGTATGACATCGATCAATTTGCAGCTGCTCATGGACACGTACGGAGACTACGCCAGCTATTTCAAAGCTGACGTCCCAGTGGAGGTGCTGGACGATGGGAGGTGGTGGCCCGCGGCAGCCAAGAAAGCCTACCGGTCGTCTCATGGATTCCCCGTGATTGTGGTCAGGGCAATTGGACACCCCCTCGAGGTAGGCTTGCTTATGCAGTGGCTTATCAGAGGCATTACACCAATGCCGTGTCACCCATTTCCAGTACTACCACCCGCTGTGCGTCCGCCCAAGAAGTGTCCAGAGCCGAGAACCCATTTCTCCCAGGGAAAAGGCGAACAATGCGGCCACTGCCAAGGCCTTGAAAGATGGGGCCTGGGTGGATCTGGACACTGGCCTGGGTGGTGTGGTGCAGTGGGTGGACACCATTGCCCACTTGGCCGCAGTTGCCATGGACAACAGCGGCAAGGTGACTGTTGTCACCACCCCCTTCAGCAAAATCAGGAAGATTGCAACGTGGGTTACTTTGCTTGGTTATGCCAACTTGTTTTTTGCACTTCACAACGGGTTTTTGCTCTAGGGCCGAAGAAATTGCCAATGAAGACACGGCCTCTGAGGGAACCCAGGACGGGGCCAGTGAAAACCCTGCTGAGGCTGAACAAGTGGTACTGGACGATGGTCATACCCAAGCAGAGCCTCCCACCACTGCCCCAGTGGGGAGGGACAAGCAAGCAAAGTACAAGAAGCCTCTTCAGGTACAAGAAGCTTATACAAAAGCATTTACACTGATTCACAGGTCCCGCGCCAAGAATGGACGGAGAAAGACAGCTGGCGATACGGCGGAAGCGATCGACAGCCTTCGAGCCACTGCCTTTCAGCTGCCTCAGGACAATGAAGGTGTGTGCACTAGGTGTCCTTGGTGCTTCTATTGTGCATCATCACAGGAGAGTAGCAATGTGCTTGAAATTCAGCGGGCTTCACTTCGGCCCTTTCCAAGCGAGCTGCCGCTGTGCCTGCCAAGGTGGCGGGTATTCCAACAAAGCACCATGCTGTGCTAGTGGCCGAACACACCAAGAAGACCAAGAATGCCAAGAATCCCCCACCGCCTCCCCCACCCCCACAGGTGCCTGACGCCACTGTCCAGTCCCAGCTCACTGCATCCCTTGAGGCATTTCTGCAGAGGTTTGTGCCTTCATTTGTTTCACTCGACGACATTATGTACATACATTGTCAGTCATTTCACAGCGATTCACTGGGCACCATCTTCAAATCGGCAATGCAGAAAATTGGCATGGGAGTAGGTGGCACAGTGAATGAGAGGTTCGACAGTAGGGCAGCGGCATTGTTGACCTCCATCAACTCCCTCTCCACGAAACTCCAGAGTTGGAGAGATGAGGACACCACAGGCCGCAAGCAAACGAAAGCGGAGTTGGATGCCATCCGGAAGGGCGCTGAAAGCACCTTCAGTGCCATGGAAAGGGCTGCAGAGTCCATCAAGCAGTCGGCCACCACTGATGAGGCAGCCATCCAGATTAGAAACGACGAGATCCGGCATTTGCTGGCGGCCGTCAAGGCATTCAATGAGGCCACAGCCACATTGAAAAAGGCCACAGCTGCGATCGATAGCGCCACTGAAAAACAACAAAAAGCCACTGAGGGTTGTGAGAGGGCTGCCACGAAGTTGGAAGATGCAACTGAGAAGTTTTCAGAGGCCATCAGGGGCATGACCTCGATGACTGCTGAGGCTGGAAAGTACTTCACCCATGGCATGACCATTCACTCGGTGGGGGAGAGGATTTGTAGGGAGCTAGAGTGAATAGGCTATGAATCCGAACCCAACTTAGTTGCAGGCATTTCATGAGGCAATGTCGACTATGACCAATGTGGTTGTGACAACCATGGGCACTGTGAAAGCGGCGATGACTGGCCAGGCGCCGACACCGTGGGTTGGGCCCGGCTCCATCGAGCCAGTGCACAGCTTCATGCCTCCACCACCAATGCCTCTCCCACCACCAATGCTTCTGCCACAAATGCCACGAAATCCCAGTTTTGCACCTCCACCTGCAGGTTCCTGGCAATGTAGTGGTGTACGATGCATGCTAGCTTGAACCCAATCTAGCCCACTCCAGCACCTCCACGCCAGCCGCTGCCACCTTCAACCCTGCCTCTGCCCACGGCTCCACCCACAGCTCTGCCCACGGCTCTGCCCGCAGCTCTGCCCACAGCTCTGCCCGCAGCTCCGCCCGCAGCTCTGCCCACTGGTCCTCCAACTGGCCAGCCATCGCTGTTCCCTCCCCCGATGGCATCAGTGGCATCCACAGTGGGCTCAGCCATGGGGGCGCAGCCAGACGAGAGCACTGCTCACAGCCCTATGAACGTGCTGATCCACTTGGACTCTCCTGGCGGTCCGCCCAACACTGACGACAATGGCATCCACAGAGAGGTGGTCATATCATCTCAGAGAGGATATTTTGATATCCAGAGCAACAGTGAATTTGTGACATTTGCTGGAGTTCAGAATATGGAGACGCCAGCACTTGGTGATGGAGAACCCTATGTGCCACAGTTCCAGAGGCACCTGTCCAAGCCCTCATCCAAACCCACCTCCAAGCCCACCAGCAAGCCCATCAGCAAGCCAGCCTCAAGCATGGGCCTTTTGGCGTTCATCTCTCAGCAGAAAGGTACCATACATCAAATAGGCATTATTCAGTCATACATATTGGCAGTATGCCATAGTGGAAGGCCCACTTTCAGAGGGCAGTCTGCCTACCGCTGCGACCAGTGGGGCTGAAGATGCTGGCAAGGACGGCTCTTCGAAAGCGCGCAAGAGGGGAGCTGCCAGTGGCACCAGTGCCACTGAAGAACAAGAGGTTTGCTGTTGCACTTATTGCACTGGGTGGTGGTTGCACCATTGCACTCCTGCATGTGTTTCATAGGGAATCGGTGATGGTGAAGCTGACATGACACTTTCCTTGGCTGCGCTTGAGAAGGAGGTTGATACGTTGCTCAAAAGCCGCCCGTTCTTACTGCGCCAAGACTGTGATACAAGTGTTATGCCACTGAATGTCAGTTGTGGCGAGACAGAGGTGATGCCAAATCTCAGAGGGGAGTATGATTCTGATGTGGGGACAGTTTTGCGCCCTGATCCAAATGCGGCTGTCAGAGTTCCCGTGGCATGGTCACAGCACGTCTACAATGAAATTCTTCCGAAGATGGGCAATTATCAAAATGGAGGCCCTGGAACCACAGAGGGAATGATTGACATTTCCCTCGAAATACTGAACTATTTGTGGAGGCAACTGAGGCTGTCAGTTGTCTTCCCTATGGTGCTACCCGGTGCGATTTCTAGAGGCATAAGCAACTGCTCACTCGCTCGCAATTCATCAGTCGGCAACCACAACCAATTCGGTGCCTTCTGGCCTTCACTGAGGCATGTCTCACGGGATTCAGAGGGAAAGAAGTGTGTCCTTAGCAATGTAACATGGTGGCCATTTGGTCTGCAGCGGTGCAACCACCACATATTCAGACATGTCTCCTGCGTGTGTTCAACTGCTGGCTGAGAGATGTGTACAAAGCCCTTCACTCTCAGGCAACCAGGCTGAAGAAAAAGCTGAAGGTCATGCCACTGACCTCTCTCCTTGCGCCACAGATTCCCAACCACACCGGGAGACCCATTCACACATCAAGTGAGCGTGCATTGCAGTGGCTTTTCATACACACCCTAGTGGCCTACAAAGACAAGCTTCTAGCTCCCCTGCGATCGACCCCTGCGAACCGCACTGCGCAGAAGCTGAAGAATAAAGAGAACTTGAAACACCTCTTGAGTCGCTGAATTCCTCTCCTGTTTGTAATATTCCCTCTGAATTCCCGCTTTTGATCTGATGCTTCATTGGACGTGACTATCGTTTTGTTGGCATTTCCTCCGCTTGTTGTGTGGGTTTCACCAATTGTGCCTGTGCCTGCCTGTCTTCATGTATCTCTTCGTGAGTATCTCTTCATGTACTCTGTCGCTTTCATTCCGACGATGAAAATTGCTGTGTATTTTGTCGCTTTCATTGCCATACTTCTCTGGCATGGCCACTGTTGTTCCTTGGCATGGCCACTTTTGTGCGTCTAGTAATTCATTCCCATTCAGTGCACTTCTTGGCAAATTTGTTCGTTCAGTTGAGTTTTTACGACATTCAAGACTACATCAACAGCAACATGCCCAAGGAAAAAGCCAGTACCGCGAAGAAGAGAAAGCGGTCTGAAGCTCCCTCGTCAGAAGACTCTTCGCAGTAAGGAGTGTCAGTACGGAGTGCCACTGATCTCTACTTACTGTCACTGTTCACCACTGAACTGTAACGCCAACTGTAACTGAACTGTGATCTGTGTAAGCTACCTCAGTATGTATGTACAGTGGCAATAAGCCACAATATACATAAGACACAAATCAGCATTCACATCCCCACATTTAGGGACACTGACGACGTCTCTCCCGAGAAAAAGAAGAAGGCGCCGGCCAAGCGCAAGCCCAAGAAGCCAGCGGTGAAGCAGGCCGAAAAGCCACCAAGCCGCGATGAATTTGAGTCTTTGAAGGCGTTGGCGTTGGCGTCATCGAAAAAGCCATCTCCAGTGGGAAAGATGGGCAGGTCATGGGCAAAAAGGTCACATCGCTGAAGGTACACTAAAGTCTGTCAGTAAAGACACTGAATATGTGAATGAACACAATGAGATGGCCACTTCAGACGGCCAACCTCATGGCGGCAATGCTGGAGTTCGACAAGCTGGTTGACGGGGACGACATCACCGAGGAGCTCTCTGACAAGTACATCAGCACATTCAAGCCGCTGGTCACCGTGGTTGAGAAGGTGGCCTTTGCTTAAGCCTGTGAATCCCAATTGCATGCTGCGCAACATCTTCATGCCACTGCTAAGCCACTTCAGGTGCTGCCACCCGGAGACGACTACAAAGGGAGGGTCGCAGTCAACCTCCGCTGGAAGGCCGACAAGAACAACGAAACCTTCTTCGAGTTGGCAGATTGGGTGGTGGAAGAAGCCTTGGAGTACGCGGAAATCGCCGCGGGCCACAAGCAGGACCCCGTCGACAAGGCACAGACCAAACTTCTGAAAGCCGCTTGCGTGCTACTCCAAGGCCTGTGGGGGGACAGTGGCAAAGGCGGCCCCTACATTGTGTTGCTGGACGGTGAGTTATGATTTCAGTGATGAGTTCACGGCAGTTCATTGGCAATCACATTGGGAGGGTCTCTGGTTCAGGGGAAGCCCCCATCAAACCAGACAATCTCAAGGAAAAGTCTCTGGAACTCAAGGAAGTCCTCAAGATGCAGCACTATCTGGTGCAGCTGATCTGCTGCAAGGCCGAAGAGGTGGCCGGGGACAGGACCCTAATGGACATTGACCAGATCACCTGTCAGATCCAGGTGATGTATGCCAATGAATGGGTGGTAATCACAGTGAACTGACTCTTAGTTTTAGCTGGCCCTCTACAAGTCCCGTCAGGCCTGGAATACACACAAGGGCACGCAGGTGAAGAAACTGGCAAACCCAAAGGGCAAGCCCACTCGCAGTTCGTCCAGCTACAAGCCCCGTCTCCAGCCACCACCCCAGGGGCTCACTGCAAAAGGTAGCCATGGGACTGACTGGTTGCTTTGCTAGTGTTGCATCTATTTTGTGGCATTTCATAGAGTATGCGAGAGTGGCCAACATCGAACGGATGATAGGGGGCTATTCCTTTGTCTTCACAGAGTTTGCCCACTGGTGGGTGGACCAGCGCACTGGCCAGAACCAGGATCCCACCTCCAGTGCCGACAGCAGCCACGCTCCATTGAAAGGCAAGCTGAGCAAGATCGGCCTCTTAGGAAACGGTGAGAGCACTGGCTTGCACTGGCATAGAGAGTATGACAGAAACTGTAAGACACATACCCTTTTCAGCCAAGCAGAAGCCGGGGACCAAGCCCAAGCCCTCTGTCGACCTCAAGAAAAGGAAGAGGGAGCAGGAGGAACGAGAGGCCCAGAAAAAGGCCGAGAAGGCTGCCGCCGCCGGTGTGTATTCATTGACATTGGCCCCATTCATACCCTTTTTCACTGCTGTTCATTTGCATTCACTGACTGTTCAGCTGGCGACAGCAGCGAAGACGACGACTATGAAGACGAGGAGGAGGAAGAAGAAGCCAGTGAATAGTCAATTCTACGTTAGTATTTCCTAGGACGATTCAATTTGTTCTGTGTAGCACTTGCTGCACTGTCGATAGGCTGGATTTGTGGCCTTTGCATTCTTTCGTCACCTTGTTTGTGTGGTGGTCCGCACTACTGCACCAGTTGGGAAAGCTTCATTGACATCTCTCTGCCATTATATAGGCAAAAAGCCAACACTGTTCCTTGTTGCAATGTGAAGCCGTCATTTTGCAAAACTGATTTGTCACCTTCTCTGAGATGGCCAGGGCCCTGCGGAACATAGCAAAACAGAGGGCTCTCCCAGATGAAGTGTCTTCATCAGATGAGGAGGACGGAGAGGTGCTTGAGCGTCTTCATCTGCCCCAGCAGCGGAATCCCAGAGCAAAAGCCAAGGAGGTACGCGATTCATAGGCTTGTGTCACCGATGATGTTACTCACTGGGCGTCATACTTGCGCAGCATGGGCAGCGCGAGAAGCAGCAGCGAAATGCCATACTGAAGCAGCATGGTATCCCACTGATCAACCACTGGAGTGATGACGACAGTGACAGTGACTACGGCTCTGGGCCTACTGATCGGGATTCGGATTGGGAGACTGCAGATTCTGCTGATTCCGCTGATTCTGCCAGTGAGGAGGCGGAAGACCCTCCTCTGTCAGATTTGGTTATTCCACAGCTGCCATCGAATCTCAGTTGGAGACCTGCTCCTCCCAGGCATCTGGATACCGATGCCACATTCACACCAAATGCTGAGAATGACCCGTGGGCAAAGGTCTATGATGGGCCAACAAAGGAGATGGATGCCTTTCTTGACGTGTTCGGAGAGGCAATGGAACACTGCCACACAGAAACGAGCAGAATGGCAAAAATCAGATATCCCACAACAGCGAAGAAAAACCCCATCACAAATGTAGAATTCCTGTCATTCATTACCATCCTACTGCACATGTCTCTGGTCCGAATGAAGCGACTGAATGACTATTGGGACACTGGCAAATTTGGATCGACTTTCATCTCAGCTTTGCTCAACAAAAATCGGTTCTATTACATCATGAATTCACTGCACTTAGTAGACGACGAAACTGCGCACTCAAGTGGCATCTCTCAGACAACATCCAAGAATTATGACTCCAACTACAAAGTCACCCAATTTCTGAACCTCATCTTCAGCGCTTCCCAAAAGCTGAAGAGGCCAGGGCTACAATTGGCTGTGGATGAGATGATGGCACCTTTTGCTATAAGTGGCTTCAAATTTGTACAGTATTGGCTTTTATTGTTGCTTTTAACTGGAATCGTAGCATGGTACCATACAGTGCCAAATAGTATACCGGGAATCCTATTTGGCACTGTACAGTGGTTTCAGGCGGCTGTCGCCGCCTGGGCACAGGGCCCTTGCACTCGCTGAATAACAATGTCGTGCATGATCATTCCCAGGGGAGACGACGTGCCCAGGGCTGCCTGAAACCACCGTACAGTGCCAAATAGTGTACCGGGAATCCTATTTGGCACTGTACGGTAGTGCAATTTCAGGGCAGATTCAGTGCACTAGTGACAATGGTCAGCAAGCCCATTAAGAGAGGCCTGAAGTATATTGTGCTCTGTGAAGCCGACACTGGCTACATATTGAATGGTATTGTCCACAACGCGGCTTTGCCCAACTGGATGGAGAAAACTGCCTACAAAACAGTGGCGTGGCTTTTCCATTTGCTGACCTCTGCTGGGCTTGATGGTGGCCTAAACTTTCTAAACCAAGGCTATGAGGTAATAGAAAATGTAGAGGGAAGTATTTGGTGAAACATGCATGCACAAATATTGCAGCTATTTATGGACAGCTTCTACACCATGACTCAGTTGGTGTATGCATTGGCACAGTTCAGAGTGTGGGTTTGTGGCAGCTTGAAAACCCAGGGGCGCTCTCACCTGCCCAGTGACATTCTACATGGCATGGGCAATGTTCCAAGAGGCACAGTAAAATTTCGCTACGACTCCACTGACACAATGTCCGTTTTGAGCTGGCTGGACAATAGGGATGTGAAAATTATGTGGTCTATTCCATATATCGGCGACGGAATTCATACAGTTATGCGCAAGATTAAGGACAAGAAGACCAACAGATGGTACAAAATCTCTGTGCCAAGGCCGGATATTGTCGCGTACTACAACTGGTATCATTGATGGGCACAACAACATTCAGTGTATAAGTATTACTCTGTGACTTATACAGTGACTTATACACCCACAAAAAGTGTTGTATTAGCCACTGGCACTTAATTGGCATCTTACCAGCAAACTGCCATAGGAAGTGTGCCCATCAATGCTTAGGTTCATGCGAGGCGTGGATGTTGCGTAAGCAGATTCATACTGTTCATCCCACTGTATTGCACCCAAATGCAATAATAAAGGCAGTAGTGTTTCAGTGATCAACACATAGCCCAGGAGCGGAGACGACACAAGTGTAGAAGGTGGTATTTCCAAGCGGGATTCTTGCAGGGAATCGAGGTCCACAATGCACTGTGTTGATGCAGTCATAACACAGGCAATACACAGTGTTCCATTGCAGATTGCCTGCAACAATGCCTTTATTTTGACTAAGACCAGCTCCACTGACACAATGGCAGCTTTCAAAGGCAAACTCGCAGACCAGTTTGCCAGGATTTGTTTGAAAACTTCGCATGGTGGCTACACAGGTGTCCCATACTGGAGAATGGGCTATTCACTGCTTTCCCAAGTGGATCAACTGCGGCTCGACCATTCAATACCTCACCCCACAGTGAAGAAGCTGAGAACCAAGAGAAAAGCCTGTGTGGTATGCAGCAAACGCAGGGACACTCCCTACTATTGTAGAACCTGTAAAGCCCACATGTGCCTTGGAGACTGTTGGGTTAGGTACCACTACAATGAGAACTTCATTCAGTGATAGTCAGTGAACAACTTCTGAATTGTTTCGCGAGTTTTGTGCAAAAATAGTCCTAGCCACCACAGTGGTGTAGTGAATGACCTACAGCGGCTTATCTTCCAACGCGTTGGAATCTCTGATCACAGATTGGGCTTCATACTGCCTTTTCTGTATTGTTTCCAACACTGTGAAGACTTCTTTGGTCGACAACTCTCTGTTCTGCAGCACCTTCATCAGATTCTCCGTCACACTGTACGCGCCATTGACTTTCGCTGAATGATTCGCATTAAGGCCCAGTGAATGCCACATAACAGCAGAACAATAATAACGCACCAGCCACTGATCGCAACAGCTTATGCTCGGTCACAGAACCAGATGACATGGACAGCGAAGCAGCCTAAAATGCGGCACACACACACACACACAGGTGGGGTTGTTCACACACGCACACACACATACACACACACACACACACACACACACACACACACACACACACACACACACACACGCACAGACATTGTCATCCGTATATATACACCTCGCCGCGCTGAGGCGCGGCGAAAAAATAAAACGCCTTTTGAGTTTGTAAAGCTGAGATTGTATTCCGACTGACATTGCAAAGAGTTGCGTTCTTCGATAACAATGCAGCCTTGTAGTCGAACGACACGACCTTTCTTTGTCTGGGGTACGAAGAACACGAATTACAGCGACGTCTTCTCACATTCACGGAAGAGGGGGGGGGGGGGGGGCTCTTGGGAAGGCAAGGAGGGGAGGGAAGGGGGGGGGGACGGAGAGTGATTGGGAAGAGTGCTACAGTCGCAAGGTGCTCTCCAATCTCGTACTGCTTCCAGTGTCTTCTCAGCGCTTGACCTGATTCATTGCTGTTAGGTTATTGTTATGGTTTATGATACGGTGTTAATAGAGTTTACTTCATCTAGTCCGATTCTGTAGTACTGTACCAAAGAGCGACGACACTCGTTAATCGACGTTCGTATTCCGTGACATGGCAGTTGGCAAGCCTGATTGTTTGATATGACACCCTGAAAGAAGGTACAGATTGGGTGACTGTAGTCAGACGTGCTCTGTAGTGATATCATTCGTTTGTTTTACGACAATAAGGCGTCCAATAGAATTCAGTACTCAATTCATCTTTTCGCCAACTTCACAGTTCAGTGTGAGTAGTTCGTTCCTCACGAACACAAATTTTTGCAAAACGTAATTTTTAAATTAATTTCGACAACCTGAACTAGTTCAGTCGAGCAAGGCAATTCCCATAAGATTTAGGTGCACATATTTTAAGACAGACGCATGTGTGCAGCACTATGAGGGGATGAAATTGACAACAGATGAACGATTCCTATTCTAGAGTGCATGTAGAATGGTTAGTCCATCTGCCAAGTTTCGAAAATACCACAAGACCGCATAAATTGCTTTGGATGGGACGTTATTAGACTGAGCAGATTGCAACATCTTTCTGCAGTGCTATAAAGGGGCTGAATTTCATCGGAGGCCGTCCTAAGTACAAATATGGGCACATCTTACCTTTGCTGTCATTATTTTCCGAGTTCTTCACTTTTCATCGTCCAGTGAACGAGACCTCAAAGATGAAAACCTACGTTGCATTAGCGACAGTGACTCTCCATCTAATGATTCGACCATCTTCCTGTCAAGACGAGGGACTGTCGTCAAGCTCTGTGCGTGCTTGCTTAATTGCGCGTTTTCGCACGTAACGGCTGCCGATTGCAGGGCGGCATCGATGGCATAGACAAACGAAGCCATCCAGAAACTGACGCAGACGCTGTCGCCTTCAAGCAGAAGTACCTGAGTGGCAAGAGGCCGCTGCTGATGGAAGGAGATATGCTGGGTGGGTGAGACGGAGGGAGGGAGGGTGGATTGGTTGGTGGGAGAGAATTAACTAACCAGGGAATGAATAAAGAAGGATTGAAAAGGAAAGGGTGGGGGGGGGGGGTGGGAAGGAAGGAGGGAGGGAGGGAGGGAGGGAGGGAGGGAAGAATGGGGCGTTGGGAGATGGGGCGCACTGGGAGGATAGATATACCGTAAATATTTTAATAAGTCCTCCCCCTCGAATAAGCCCCCACCCTCCAGACCCCTCGTAGAAGTACTCCTCTCGCGGTTTGGGGTGTGGGACCCGGAATGGACGCCCAAAAAGTATGGTAATTGGGTTGGGTCTGAATGAGTGCCCCCAAATTTTGAACAAGCGACCCCAAAATTCTGAATGAGTGCCCCCCAGGGTCCAGAGGCGCGCTGATCCAGCCGCATCGTGACTAGATTAGACGCGTGCTCAGAACATTGGGGGCACTCATTCAGAATTATGGGGGCACTCATTCAGATATAGCCATATAATTGACTATTGGGGGGGGGGGGGGCTGAGGGGGGAAATCTCCTTCTAAACATCTCCAACACGCTAATAGGCATGACGAAAGCCAAGAGGAAGCAAATGTCCAACGCTATGGCCAATATGCTGAGACAGAGAAAAGAAGCCGGTGGTTGGGATGTACCAATACCTTATGGGGCTCCAGCGAACAGAGGTCACTTGTGGCCCACGGGTCGAATCCCGTGCAAAGTTAGCTACAAAAAAGATCGCAAAAAGATGCGCATACTTCGGGCTGCGATGAAAGACTTCAAAACGTTAG
This sequence comes from Linhomoeus sp. GSCO2_2, assembly GCA_030248115.1. Classification (NCBI taxonomy): domain Eukaryota; kingdom Metazoa; phylum Nematoda; class Chromadorea; order Monhysterida; family Linhomoeidae; genus Linhomoeus; species Linhomoeus sp. GSCO2_2. Next base: position 6,730 of record JASAMZ010007429.1, on the reverse strand, counting down.
TGAAGTGTCGCGCCCAGTGTGCGACAATAACCGTGGTAATACGATAACAAACGATAAGGCGGTTCGCAGGTTATCAACAAGCTCCGGCATTAAAAAGTTGAGTTTGTATTCTAACTGACATTGCAAAGAGTTGCGTTCTTTCTGCAGAGAGTGCGAGAGTTCATCGCCCGCATGCTCTTCTTTACGAGGCCCTGCTCCGCAAGAGGACACAGCAATATTGATTTCGCCCGCGATTTGGCTTTTGGAGCAAGAACATCCCTCTTTCAAGCAACGCATTTAAAAAAGTGACAAAAACTTGTAAAAGTTTTGGCAAACACTTGATTGACAGAGCACAAAAGAACGCACTACGAGCAATCGAACTGTGTCGCACTTCTGCATGTAGCAAAGAGCAATCTTGGTGTTAAAATCTCGAGAATGGCGTTTGCTGCGGTGCGTGCTTGCGTTATTGAAAAATTTATTGCTGCCGCATGAAAGAGCACACCGAGTGATTCTCTACGACCGAGTTATAGCCGTGTTGTGCTTTTGGCCTTTCGAGTTACTGTAACTCGCGAAATTCAAACTTTTGTGTTTCGACCAATGGGAGAACAAATGATCATTGAGTCGAGAGCTACGTATCCAATAAGCTCGAGCTCGTCTTTCTACGACGCAAGTTGAGCGAGTTAGAGCGATCTTAGCGTCAATTTCCCGAGAATGGCGTTTTCCGCAATGCGCGTTTGCGTAATTGAACAAACTTTTGTAGCCGCATGAAAGAACACGTCGAGAGCTTTCGCCTGCCGTGTCGATTGTCACTGTACGACGTAAGACGAGCGAGTTAGAGCCGTTTTGTGCTTTTGCTCCTTCGAGTTACTGTAACTCGCGAAATTCAAACATTTGAGTTTCGACCAATGGGAGAACAAATGATCAGTGAGTCGGCAGCTAACCAAAAAGTTCGAGATCGTCTCTCTACGACGCAAGTTAAGCGCGTTAGAGCGAATTTAGCGTCAAAATGCCGAGAATGGCGTTTTCCGCGGTGCATGTTTGCGTAATTGAAAAAACTTTTGCAGTCGCATGAAAGAGCACGCCGAAAGCTTTCACCTGACGTGTCGATTGCCGCTCTACGACGCAAGACGAGCGAGCTAGAGCCTTTTTGCGTTTTGACCTTCGGCTTACTGTAGCGCACGCAATTCAAACTTTTGAATTTCCAAACCTCTCAGCTGAATGATCAGTCAGTCGAGACCTATTCGTAGAGCCCAAGATATCTGCTCTACGACTTTCCAACGCCGAGATCTGAGAGCGTAACAGACGCACGCACGCACGGACGCACGCACGCACGCCGAGCTTTCGTAGGGTGTCGCCCGCCTGAGGGCGGGCGAAACAAGCTGTGTGTGTAGAAAGTTCAATTTAATGCACTGTGTCTGTCATATCTTGGTGAACAGTATAGTGAATTTTATACGCATCATTAGCCGTATCTCGAGAATGTTTCTCGAGAACGTGTACCACAAACCAAGTGCAGCTACTCCCACGATACGGTTGTCCGTACAGCTGATCTAACGCTCAGTGATATCGCCGCCTTCGCTATATGTTATCACCATGATACGACGTCGTTATTCTGAAGTTTTATACCTATGTGAATACGTACATCGAACAAAACAAGCTGTTTTAAAAAAGTTGAGTTGTTTTATTAATACAGAGTGGTTTGTGAGTGTTTTAAAGTGGAAGAGTAAAAGAGTGGATACTTTTGTAAAGTATTTCGAAGCCTTTCCGATATGACGCGCGCCCGCCCGGAGTCCACTATTCATGCGCTACTTCTGACACGCTCCTTTCTGAGGGGTTCTTGCAGGGCAACATTGGGATCGCCCGGGATTAATTTTTTGAGCAAGACACACGCATTTCTGAGCGGTTGTTGCAAGGCAACATTGGGATCGCCCGGGAATATTTTTTTTAGCAGACAAAGTTGTTCGTAAGACAAGGGTTTAAAAAAACAAAAGTATTTCTTTAGGAATGACCGTTCAACAACTGCCTCAACGTAAGCTTTCAAACGGTCGAACGAATGCCGCTCTACAACGTTAGACGAGCGAGTTAGGGCCCATTTGCTGTTTGAACCTTTGGGTTACTGTAGCTCGCGATATTCAAACTTTTGAGTTTCGACCAATAGAAGAACAAATGATCAGTGAGTCAAGAGCTATCCAGCAACTCAAGATCGTCTCTCTACGACGCACGCTTCGGTGCCACGGAAACACAGACACACACACACACACAACTGAGCAAGTTAGAGCGATTCCTATGCTCAAAACGCAAGAATGTCGCTTTTCGTGTTGCGTGTTTGCGTAATTAACAAAATTTTTAACGCCAAACGAAAGAGCACGTCGAGACCGTTTAGTTGACCTATCGCACGCCGCTCTACGATGTAAGACGAGCGTGTTAGAGCCGTTTTGCGTTTTGGACTTTCGGGTTACTGTAGCGCGCGCAATTCAAACTTTTGAATTTCGACTTCTGTTAACGGAATTATCAGTGTGCCGAAACCTATTCAGCGAACTAAAGATCGTCTCTCTAAGACGGAAGACGAGCGAGTTAGATAAGTTTTGCGTTTTAAACCTTTGGGTTACTGTAGCTCCCGAAATTCAAACTTTTGAGTTTCGACCAATCGAAGAACAAATGATCAGTGAGTCGAGAGCTATCCAACCAACCCAAGATCGTCTCCGTACGACGCACGCTGAGCGAGTTAGAGCGATTTCTGCGTTAAAAACGCAAGAATGTTGCTTTTCGTGTTGCGTGTTTGCGCAATTAACAAAAGTTTTAATGCCAAGCGAAAGAGCACGTCGAGACCTTTCAGTTGACCTATCGCACGCCGCTCTACGACGTAAGACGAGCGAGTTACAGCCGTTTTCCGTTTTGACCTTCGGAGTACTGTAGCCCGCGAAATTCAAACTTTTGAATTTCGAAGTCTCTTAGCTGAATGATCAGTGAGTCGAGATCCATAAAGCCCAAGATCTCCTTCCTACGACGTTCCAACGCCGAGATCTGAGAGCGTGACGAACGAACGGACGAACGGACGAACGGACGAACGGACGAACGGACGAACGCACGCACGATAAGCTCTCGTAGGGGTTCGCCCGGCTGAGGCCGGGCGAAAAAACTTGCCAATTATTTGGATCAGTGTTCTCTACCAGGAATTTCATTTGGTTGCGTATTTCGCGTTATGACGCTTTTGTCAATTTATAGAATTTTGGCAAATTTTGGCGCATTTCTATACAATTCCACAATTGGAAACAATTTTGTTTGTGTTACAAATTATCTGCGGTCTATGCTCTTACCTTCTCTTCTAAGATACGCAACATACGCAATACACATGCATGCTAAATTACAACATTATGTATACTCAACGTAATGCAACAGACATTGGGTACGGGAACAGTATACCCATATGGTACATATGTAGCATAACTCAAAGTAGCATAACATACAGTATACGTACCTACTCTAATTTTGCTCCCGAACGACTAGCTATACCAAACTTGAGTGATCGATTAACCCCCTTCCCTGTCAGCGAATCAAGAAACTCAATCGATTACCGCTTTAAAGGTGTCACGCCGCACACCGTGCGAGAGCCTGTCTACCTGTCTACCATTCACTGGCATAGTGGCATTCAGTGGCATCCTATGAAATGACAGTGAATGGCTCTGAAAGTCATTCACTGGCATAGTGGCATCATGCCACGAAGCCAATGAATGCAGAAACTGAAAAAGTGTGTGAATGGAGAGGCATTCAATGGCCATTTCTTGGCAAATTTTTGCTGGGGACCTAAAAATTTGGCCAGGTGTGGACAGGTAGACAGGTTCTAAGAATAACTCAGTCAGTGACATACATACTCTTACAATATGCTGAGATAGAGACTTTACATGTGCCATGTACTTAAAACTGCACAAAATAAATCATGGTGTAATTACTGCTACATCAGATGCATGTGGCCGCAAATTAGTTGATGCATGGTCACTCCCGAAACGCTGGGCTAAGGACAATATTTCGCAGAGTGAATTTGAGGAAATTAAAAATTTGCAAGAATTTTCAAGCCACTAGAAAGCCAAGTAGCAAAACATGAATTGTGGGAACCTCACCAAGTTGAGCCCCCGATACTCCACGGCGTTCCAGAAAAATACGGTCGCCTGGAACCTACTCAAGAGTTAGTGTTTCCCATTTCGTGCACATTTTGATTGCCACATTGCCAATTTGGTTGACCATACTATGTCTTTCAGTGGCGATCGAAGAGGTGGACCCGGACGCCAAGGACCACGTGCACAGCGGTGATCTCCCATTGAATTCTCTGTGATGATCTTGGTGAATTCTTGCTTGCACCAGAGAGGCCAATGTTTCAGACGGCCACAAGAAGGCCAGCGACCAGTTCGGCTGGTGCTGTGGCGACTACGCCTGCGGCGGCTGCATCTATGACAACAGAGAGGAGGCCATGAAGTTCCGCGTGGCGTGCCCCAGACACGGAAGTCAGTTTGAGGCATTTCACAGTCATTTTGATTACCTATGGCTTTCGAGATTTCTCTGGTGACAGTGGCTTTCTCATTGCAGCGAGAATGCACTTGGACAACAAGAGGTGCTGTGTGTGCTGGAAGTGAAGAAAGTGCCCCCACAGTGATTAGCCACTGATTTTGTTGATTTTGTTGAATTTTGTCAATTTTGTTATGTTGATTTCGCTGAGGCGTTTGTTGAGTTGGTTGAGAGAGGAGAGAGGAAAGTTGTGTATGTTCACTACCTTTTGTGGCTTATTGCATCACTGTTTTGCTACCATTTTGTGGCTTGTTGCATCACTGTTTCGCTACCTATTGGTGTGAGATCACAAATTGGCCAAGGACAGCGATTTACTGAGATTCTAAGAGAAGAGCCAGAAGCCATGCAGAGCAGTACCAAGAATGGCAAAGGGAGTGGCACTTCAGTGAAATCACAGTACATCAGTGAGTTTTATACATGTAGTAAGCTGTTCGTTTGGATTGACACTCTTCATGTCCCTAACACCTTTAGAGTTGATGAGTGGCATCGACAAGGGCTGTGAGCTCCACGGATGTGCCATTAAGTCTCACTAAATTGGCTGTGAATTGTATCAACAGCTTGTATCAATAATTGAATCCAATGTTCAGAGTACAAGAGCGGCTATGACCACGGGTGTTGCAGCTGTGGAAACAAGGCCTGCGACGGCTGCCAAGAGGGCAAGAGGGAGGGAGGTCACTTCCATGTGGCATGCCCCACTCACGGAGGTTCGTGTAGTCACATTGTGAATATTGAGATAATTTTTGTGACAACTTAAGTGGCATTCTCATTACAGCCAAGCACCACCTGGGAGGCCAGTGCTGCCACAAGTGGAACAAGTAGAGAATAGGAAGAATATAGAAGCGACCGCAAGATGATGAATTGAGAATTTGTTTCATTCATTGTTGACTGTGTGTTGAGTGAGAGAATGGAGGAAAATTGTTGAGAGACACCATTGCTGTGACCGTGTGCGTCTGTTTACACTGCCATTTGTGGATTTCCTATCTTCACTGGCTAAAATGCCTACCTTCGCTGTGTGAAATATGGCAAAAGTCAATTCACGAGCAGATTTGCGCCTAGAAATGTCCTCTGAAGGTGGAGCAAGTGGAGACATTTCCAGTGGCGCTGGGTCCAGTGAGGGCAGACAGGAAATTGTCACCAAGGGACTGGAGCAGAGGGCCAGTGGCACTGCCCACAGCTCTGAAGGCAATGCCAGCTGTGCCACAGACGAGGTGATTCTCGAGCTGCTACGAAACGCGCAGTGGAATATCTTCGACGTCCACTTTATCCTTGATAAGATGACACAAGACCCAGTGAACGTACGATACCCCTAAGCCCTTCTTATTGACATTGACTTATGAAATGCCGCATTTTAGGCTGCTTCGCTGTCCATGTCATCTGGTTCTGTGACCGAGCATAAGCTGTTGCGATCAGTGGCTGGTGCGTTATTATTGTTCTGCTGTTATGTGGCATTCACTGGGCCTTAATGCGAATCATTCAGCGAAAGTCAATGGCGCGTACAGTGTGACGGAGAATCTGATGAAGGTGCTGCAGAACAGAGAGTTGTCGACCAAAGAAGTCTTCACAGTGTTGGAAACAATACAGAAAAGGCAGTATGAAGCCCAATCTGTGATCAGAGATTCCAACGCGTTGGAAGATAAGCCGCTGTAGGTCATTCACTACACCACTGTGGTGGCTAGGACTATTTTTGCACAAAACTCGCGAAACAATTCAGAAGTTGTTCACTGACTATCACTGAATGAAGTTCTCATTGTAGTGGTACCTAACCCAACAGTCTCCAAGGCACATGTGGGCTTTACAGGTTCTACAATAGTAGGGAGTGTCCCTGCGTTTGCTGCATACCACACAGGCTTTTCTCTTGGTTCTCAGCTTCTTCACTGTGGGGTGAGGTATTGAATGGTCGAGCCGCAGTTGATCCACTTGGGAAAGCAGTGAATAGCCCATTCTCCAGTATGGGACACCTGTGTAGCCACCATGCGAAGTTTTCAAACAAATCCTGGCAAACTGGTCTGCGAGTTTGCCTTTGAAAGCTGCCATTGTGTCAGTGGAGCTGGTCTTAGTCAAAATAAAGGCATTGTTGCAGGCAATCTGCAATGGAACACTGTGTATTGCCTGTGTTATGACTGCATCAACACAGTGCATTGTGGACCTCGATTCCCTGCAAGAATCCCGCTTGGAAATACCACCTTCTACACTT
>JASAMZ010007428.1:0-25106 GCA_030248115.1 Linhomoeus sp. GSCO2_2 | reverse complement strand
GCTGTATACCGGGGCTAAATCCTTCTTCTGCACGGATTAGCTTGACGTAAGATCTTACATACGTATGCTAGAGCGATCGTATACATCACGTCGCGTCTGGACTTGGCATTCCATTCGCAAGGAGGCGTGTACTGGCAATCATCCGTGCACTGTAAGTGCAAACTTAAAGCATGTGCACACACAACCGTCCAACACATCCAGTCATTTCTTCGACTACTAATTCACAATCTCTGCGCGTACCGTCAGACGCACACTGCGACTACTAAAAGTGCGATGAGTCGCCGTCGGCGCATCCTAGTCAGGCCGATTTGTAAACGGCGAGGCGAGACGACGACGACGACGGCGTAAAAGTGGGGGGGACTTTTCAAAGTGGGACGGCGGCGCGACCAGACACAGAGCGACAGTCGCGCGCGATTGCGCCTCTTCTGGATGAGTGTGCGTCGGAATGTGTTTCAATGCAATGCGAACAGAAATCGCAAAGTGTTACGGAGCTGCCAATGCGATTGGACAATTTGCGAAGGAGTGTCTGTGTGGAAAGATGTTGAGGGTTTTATTAAATCTTGACTGGAATTTCCAGTAAATCGGAAATTCTTTTGAATATTACGGTATCGGCACTGTCGACACGCGGCCTTGGTAAGCGCATGATCGGTTGGGGCCGACCGGTTTTGCGCCTACCCGCCGCGCCTGTGAGCAACACGCCTGAATATAAATCGACTTTTATACTCGTTCGGGTACAGGATATATTGCACTGAGGGATTTCCCGACGGCCTCAAGAGATTTACAATGTGGGAGGGATGGTCGCAGGCTGCCGGCGATGACGATGATAACATACTCAAGAATTGCGGCTACTCTGCAGCACTGTGAATAAGTGTGACACGAAGACAGAGTGAAGCAGAGTTTCGCAATAGCAACGTACCCTTCTAAATCACCTCCCATTGAAAATGTGTACTAGAACCGTCACTTGGCGATTGATGACAACTGACAAGGGAGAATGGAGTTAGGTACACGATACAGAGTTTGATCAATTTCCCAGAGATATCCTATTCAAATTCAAAACCATCCGCCAGTTTAATATCTTCCCTTCCACACTTCGCCAGAGGGGTATTCGTGCCGCCGACGAGAGTCCTCCTTCATTTCACTGCTGTAGCCACAGTCGCCCTGTCAAAGTTTCCTCCGCTGGATTTTGAATCCGTATCCGGTGATTTTGAATTCGCCCCTTACCGTAGGCAGCACGTATCGATCGGCGGAGGTCCGGACAGGGAACACGAAGTGCTCGTGCAAGTGGTCGACGTACTCAACCAGTCTGAATTCGGGGAAATGTTGAAATTCAAAACATACACACACCATTAATTGACCGTAACCGGGAGACATTAGAATCAATCGCGCAAATTGCCTACACATGCTCCAGTGAGGGCGACACGCATGTGTAATTGAAGGCTGAGATATGCTGGACCAACTCGCATAGGCCCACGCCTCCCGCGTGAGGGCACACGGGCACTGAAACACCATGGGATCATACAGTAGCTTTCCGTTTCTTCGCGTTGCACAAACGAGGGGAGTTGCGACGTTTCTTAGACAGTTCATGCAGGATGCTTTGCAAAACAACAGGTTCCTGCTCGGTGCGGTTATCATGGTTGGCGCGGCAGCGCCAAACCATAATATGTTCCATGAAGGCCGCGCGCACCTTTTCCCATCGTCACGATGTTTGTACTAAACGGATGTGGATGAAATTTGGCACACTAAAGGACTTTATCATAAATAGATTACATTCCAAATTTGGTGAAAATCGGTACAGTGTAGCGAAAGTTACAGGCCCAGAAAGGATCGCGGCGCGTTTCTTGTCCCAACGGCGGGGGGTGAATTCTTCTCCGTCTTCTCCTTCTCCTTCTTCTTCTTCTTCTCCAGATCACGCTCTAACATCCATCAATCAGGATCTCGACCAGTCGCCTTCCATTCTTCCCACCGATGGTTGCGCGCATATAGCACCAACCCCCGAAGTGCCCCCGCTCGTTCAGGAGGCCCTGCATAGGTGTCCCAAAATTGTCCTGTTAAGTTTTGTGCGTGCCTCAAAGTGCCTCCGCTCGTTCAGGAGGCCCTGCATAGGTGTCCCAAAATTGTCCTGTTAAGTTTTGTGCGTGCCTCAAAGTGCCCCCGCTCGTTCAGGAGGCCCTGCATAGGTGTCCCAAAATTGTCCTGTTAGTTCTGTGCGTGCCTCAAAGTGCCCCCGCTCGTTCAGGAGGCCCTGCATAGGTGCCCCAGAATCGTCCTGTTAAGTTTTGTGCGTGCCTCAAAGTGCCCCCGCTCGTTCAGGAGGCCCTACATAGGTGTCCCAAAATTGTCCTGTTAGTTTTGTGCGTGCCTCAAAGTGCCCCCGCTCGTTCAGGAGGCCCTGCATAGGTGCCCCAGAATTGTCCTGTTAAGTTTTGTGCGTGCCTCAAAGTGCCTCCGCTCGTTCAGGAGGCCTTGCATAGGTGTCCCAAAATTGTCCTGTTAAGTTTTGTGCGTGCCTCAAAGTGCCCCCGCTCGTTCAGGAGGCCCTGCATAGGTGTCCCAAAATTGTCCTGTTAGTTTTGTGCGTGCCTCAAAGTGCCCCCGCTCGTTCAGGAGGCCCTGCATAGGTGCCCCAGAATTGTCCTGTTAAGTTTTGTGCGTGCCTCATAGTGCCCCCGCTCGTTCAGGAGGCCCTGCATAGGTGCCCCAAAATTGTCCTGTTAAGTTTTGTGCGTGCCTCAAAGTGCCCCCGCTCGTTCAGGAGGCCCTGCATAGGTGCCCCAGAATCGTCCTGTTAAGTTTTGTGCGTGCCTCAAAGTGCCCCCGCTCGTTCAGGAGGCCCTGCATAGGTGCCCCAGAATTGTCCTGTTAAGTTTTGTGCGTGCCTCGAAGTGCCCCCGCTCGTTCAGGAGGCCCTGCATAGGTGCCCCAAAATTGTCCTGTTAAGTTTTGTGCGTGCCTCAAAGTGCCTCCGCTCGTTCAGGAGGCCTTGCATAGGTGTCCCAAAATTGTCCTGTTAAGTTTTGTGCGTGCCTCGAAGTGCCCCCGCTCGTTCAGGAGGCCCTGCATAGGTGCCCCAAAATTGTCCTGTTAAGTTTTGTGCGTGCCTCAAAGTGCCTCCGCTCGTTCAGGAGGTCCTGCATAGGTGTCCCAAAATTGTCCTGTTAAGTTTTGTGCTTGTTTCAAAGTGCCTCCGCTCGTTCAGGAGGCCCTGCATAGGTGCCCAAAAATTGTCCTGCTAAGTTTTGTGCGTGCCTCAAAGCGCCCCCGCTCGTTCAGGAGGCCCTGCATAGGTGCCCCAAAATTGTCCTGTTAAGTTTTGTGCGTGCCTCAAAGTGCCCCCGCTCGTTCAGGAGGCCCTGTATAGGTGTCCCAAAATTGTCCTGTTAGTTTTGTGCGTGGCTCAAAGTGCCCCCGCTCGTTCAGGAGGCCCTGCATAGGTGTCCCCAGAATCGTCCTGTTAAGTTTTGTGCGTGCCTCGAAGTGCCCCCGCTCGTTCAGGAGGCCCTGCATAGGTGCCCCAAAATTGTCATGTTAGTTTTGTGCGTGCCTCAAAGTGCCCCCGCTCGTTCAGGAGGCCCTGCATAGGTGCCCCAGAATTGTCCTGTTAAGTTTTGTGCGTGCCTCGAAGTGCCCCCGCTCGTTCAGGAGGCCCTGCATAGGTGCCCCAAAATTGTCCTGTTAAGTTTTGTGCGTGCCTCAAAGTGCCTCCGCTCGTTCAGGAGGCCCTGCATAGGTGTCCCAAAATTGTCCTGTTAAGTTTTGTGCGTGTTTCAAAGTGCCTCCGCTCGTTCAGGAGGCCCTGCATAGGTGCCCAAAAATTGTCCTGTTAAGTTTTGTGCGTGCCTCAAAGTGCCCCGCTCGTTCAGGAGGCCCTGCATAGGTGTCCCAAAATTGTCCTGTTAGTTTTGTGCGTGCCTCAAAGTGCCCCCGCTCGTTCAGGAGGCCCTGCATAGGTGTCCCAAAATTGTCCTGTTAAGTTTTGTGCGTGCCTCAAAGTGCCCCCGCTCGTTCAGGAGGCCCTGCATAGGTGCCCAAAATTGTCCTGTTTTGTTTTGTGCGTGCCTCAAAGTGCCCCCGCTCGTTCAGGAGGCCCTGCATAGGTGTCCCAAAATTGTCCTGTTCGTTTTGTGCGTGCCTCAAAGTGCCCGCGCTCGTTCAGGAGGCCCTGCATAGGTGTCCCAAAATTGTCCTGTTAGTTTTGTGCGTGCCTCAAAGTGCCTCCGCTCGTTCAGGAGGCCCTGCATAGGTGCCCAAAAATTGTCCTGTTAAGTTTTGTGCGTGCCTCAAAGTGCCCCGCTCGTTCAGGAGGCCCTGCATAGGTGTCCCAAAATTGTCCTGTTAGTTTTGTGAGTGCCTCAAAGTGCCCCCGCTCGTTCAGGAGGCCCTGCATAGGTGCCCCAGAATTGTCCTGTTAAGTTTTGTGCGTGCCTCAAAGTGCCCCCGCTCGTTCAGGAGGCCCTGCATAGGTGCCCCAAAATTGTCCTGTTAAGTTTTGTGCGTGCCTCAAAGTGCCCCCGCTCGTTCAGGAGGCCCTGCATAGGTGCCCCAGAATTGTCCTGTTAAGTTTTGTGCGTGCCTCAAAGTGCCCGCGCTCGTTCAGGAGGCCCTGCATAGGTGTCCCAAAATTGTCCTGTTAAGTTTTGTGCGTGCCTCAAAGTGCCTCCGCTCGTTCAGGAGGCCCTGCGTGCGTGCTATCAAATTGTCCTGCTCGTCCCGTACGTTACCAAAATATGTCAAACTCGTACGAGAGCCTTTACAGTCATGTCTCAAGGTGGCCTACATCGGTAACGTGGGTTGATTAACTCCGCCAATCAAAAAGTAAGAGTATTTCATGTAAAATGCCTAAAGGCAGAAAGGGGAATATGTTCCAAGCATGAAGCATCTAAAAGTAAGAGTATTAAACGATATTCCTATGGTGTAGCAAATGCGGCACTTTGCGCCGCCCACCAATTTGTTAAAGAAAGAATAGTACCAGTATTGATTGAAAGAAAGCATTTTCGACTAAAATCATCCACACAAACTGCGCAAAGGTCACAACGACACGCGGTAACATATTCGGCACATCCTAGCGTGTCGTTGTGACCTTTGCGCAGTTTGTGTGGATGATTTTAGTCGAAAATGCTTTCTTTCAATCAATACTGGTACTATTCTTTCTTTAACAAATTGGTGGGCGGCGCAAAGTGCCGCATTTGCTACACCATAGGAATATCGTTTAATACTCTTACTTTTAGATGCTTCATGCTTGGAACATATTCCCCTTTCTGCCTTTAGGCATTTTACATGAAATATAATATATAATTAGTAAAAATAGATATTATCGAGTGATCACAACTCGTGAGTTGTCATGTGAAACAGTCACGCATTTGATACTGTTGATCATTTTGTGGGAAATCAAAATTCGCAACAAAATTTGTGAAAGCGGTTCCTTACCATTATACTTGGCAGCCAGCAGCAGCACCCCAATAACCTCATTGAGACCGGATAGTCGACAGGCGTCCACTTGGCAGTACTGTATGGCGCCCGTTTGAATCAGCTGCTTGAAAAGCACTTTGTTGGAACAGTGCTCTCCCGTGGCTACGCCGATGCCCAGTGGCTTTAGGGCCTGAGTAATTTCAGGGAGATTGTATTTGCCAACAAAACGTTTGAACACATCACCTAGGCAATAGTAATTCCTTGTTTGAGTGCATTTCACATCTTGACCTTCACAACTCAATTCTAGCCAATTCACACACAACTCAATTCTCAATTAGAATTCGTACTTTGCTCCGAAAGCGAACAGAGTTACCTTTGAAATGGCGAGATGGCCCAACACATCGTCGGGACTCGTTGGCTCCTCTATCCATAGTGGTCGGTACTCAGCCAGCGATTTCGTCCAATCAATGGCCTCTTGAACGTCCCACACTGTCCGTACAGAGTGAGACATTATTTAATTATTTAAGTGTTCAATTAAATTTTTAAATCAAATTCTTTGATTGGAAAATGCTACAAAAGGTGGCCGCCCACCTTGATTGGCATCAATCATCTGAAATAAACAGTGAAACAAATTTGATATTGCGAACGAATGGTTACGGTAGGTTTTCCCACCAATTTTCTGTCGGGGCCAATCGTGTCCCTAACGACTTTGAGACGCCGCCTGTCGTCTTCGCGACTTACACCGACTTTGATCTTGAAACTGGATTGAGTTCATTAGTTTACTTGCAGAGCTGGAAATTCTGCAAATGGGATTTCACTAAATCGTGAAGAAGTAGTACAACCTGTTCCATCCCTTCCGAATCTTCTGCTGGCACATCTGAACGTTCTGTTTTCTTCACAACTGTAAAGTTCTCACATCAGCAAATGGGAAACAAAAGTTGAATGCACCGCTCGGATTCTGGCGTCGGCGTAAGCCAACCATCCAGCAGAAGTGACGTAGGCTGGCAGGCCAACTTGCGTCAATTCATCGGCTGAGAAAAGCACATAGGTACCCAATTATCACTTCTTCGAAGAAACGTTGATAGAAACGGCAATGGACTTGTCGTTACGTTACATCAAATCTTAACCTTGCTACTGCTACAATATGTACTTTACAAGTCATACCTTTGTATAACTGGTTGGAATGACCTACCCCTAGCTTGTTTGGTTGGGTCGTTTCCTTGAAGAATGGAAAGTGCCTCCGCCTCAGTGATGGCATCCGATCTATCAGTCGGAATAAAGGGGCATTTGGTTGCACTTTCACACAGCTCTGTTCAACTTCAAAAGCGTCAACCAACAAATATCGCCAGTCGACAAGTTTGACCACTTCCTCAGGCGAAAGGTCGGTTAGCAGCTTCCAGACGGGCTGAAATACATCTTACATAAATTTGTTGTTTTGATACATTTAGTGTGTTGCCTGCAACTGCAGTGCGTCAACGATGGTTTACAGGTTCACTTTTCGCTCAAGTTTGGCCCAGAGGTCCCAAATTGCGTTGACGATCGCCCCCACTGCCAAATGAATCGCGCCCTTGTCCGGGCCGACCTGAAGTGAATTGTCGTTCTGAATTGCGCACCAACACGCGAAACGCATGCTTGAACCCATCGCAGCTGGCTTTCATTGGTCAGCTTCCGGTGAAAGCTGCCAAAGTCGGAGACGATGTCCTTTAGCGACGCGCCCTGCACCAGAAACTCATAGCTTCGAATGGCCTCGACAACTGAAGGCATCAGACTGTTCTCGACGTGGGGAGGAAGGGGGTGGATGGCAGCCATATTGGGGCGGGGGGGGGGGGGTGAGACGCATGGGAGGCTGACTGGCCACCCCAGATGACAGTTGTTATCTCATTGCTGGAAATACAACATTATCGGCTACGGCACTAACCTTGCCTTATTGTGCCCTTTCCAAGTTTGTCAGTTTCTACGCCGCTGCAGAAAGAGAGGGTTACTGTAGGATTGTTCACCGAGTTCAGTTCCTCTTCCCAGAGTGAAGCTGAATCCATGGCCCTTGAATCGGTCCAACTGGGGATTTTCTAGGTGGAGAATCACGTAGGCGCAAGAGAAGTCAGGATCTTTGTGCTGTTGAAAGGCGCAAATTGTAATAATCCATGATTTGCTGCAATTTTGACGCCTCTACTGTTGTGCTCGCTTACCACTGCGTCGGATATCGCCAGAGATTCGGCCGTTGGAAAGCGCACGTCGAAGGTCTCGACGCGACCGATCCTCAGCGAATCCAGCACGCCTTCTAGAGGCATTCTAGAATTTTAAGAACTACTCTACCGACAAAGTAACGCTTTTGAAAACTGTTTGTCTGAAGGCGGGAGCGCTTATGTATGCGCTTACGCGCAGGCAAGTCTGGCTTTGTCTGGCACTGATAACGTGCCGGCGGCAGACAACAGTCCACGGTTATGACCTTACCTTCCCGCATGGACGAACAACACTGCTGCAGGCCTAAATTCGAAAGGACACAAACTGTCTGAATTGGCAGAGTACGCGTTGATTGGATTCAAATGTCGAATTCATTGTCTGAATTATTGTACGTGCAGTGTGCACTCATTTGCACCTCCACCGCCGTCTTCTTTGCTCAAGCAATGTAACGCTGAAGATACGGTCTCAAGTAAGAAGTGCACTGCTGCCCTTTCTTGCAATGAAGTACTGTACCTACCGGTACGTAACAATTTGGGCGGCTATGTAATTCAGAGCGCTCCCATCGTGTATCCGTATGCTCTGTGAGTGCAAATCGGCCTTCACACATCAACTTATCCCATCACAAATCATCACAATGACAGCGTCGCGTTCATTTCAATGCCCTTGCAGAGGCCTTTGTCGGCGCAGAAAAGGCTCAAGGTATCGTAGTCGCAGCTGCCCTTGCAGCAATCCTCCAGGCTGGGCGGACACAGGTCGTGAACTCTGGTGGTGTCTGAAGGCGAAGCTTGAAAGACGCGGCGAGTTACAAACACCCGCAGTTTGTGCCCAACTTTGATGGCATACACAAGCGTAACCGAGACGATAGTGCTAACGATTTCAATCGACAGAACTCTGCCTGAGAGGCAGAGATTCGCATCCTAAAGCCATGGAGGTTTGCATGGATTCGACTGGAAGCATGTGCCGTAGGCAAAGTGCGCCATTTCTGATCTGGTTCCGCGAAAAAGTTGCTCAAGAAATGCCAAAGTTCGTGCGCAAACGTTCAAACACCCAGGAGCTTCCACGTTAGCTCTGTCCTTGTGCTAACGACAGCCGAGCTCAGCCTACAGGTACATATTTGTAGCAAAAGTTCTCTTGCAACACACGTTTGGGCTGGACGTCTAGGGCGGGACAGTCTTCAGGCTTGACGCACGCCTTGTAATAGTTGCGGATGAGTCCTTTCTTGCAAACGCAACGAGGGAACTGGAAAAGCGCCCGTTTCACACAACATTTCGCCTTTGTTCATTCTGCAGAGTTTCGACACTGGGTTTCATTCCAAGTGACGGCTCAGTGGGGTGCATCGAAACTACATAGCGTCTGCAATCTAGGTAACAGCTTGAGCCAGTGGCGGATCAAAGATTTTGGAATTGGGGGCGGGGAGCGGATTATTCGAAGCCACAGGGGCGACCAAGATACTGCAAAAGTTCATTCATAATTCTGGGTCGCCGGCGAAATCTTGTGATAATATTTACGTTCACAACTGCACAGTGGCTTGTAACTAGCGCACAGACGAACATTCTTGCAGATGTTTGGCGCCTTCTGATACAAAATTGCCTTGAAACAGCGCCGCAGCGAAAATGTTGACGCTGTTTGTCTTTTCTGTCACAAAAAATAGCGCCGCAGTCGAAATTTCTGTCTGAACGAGAAGGGTGGGGGGGGGGGGGGCGGACGCACAACCCCCCCCCCCCCCCCCCCCCCTAGACACACTACTGGCTTGAGCTCACAGGCTGGCTATGTAATTTATGGGCTTCGGAGACGGTACAGTAAGTAGTGTGACTCGAGACGGTTGTGTGAGACAGGCGCCTCATTCAATCGATCTTGTCGACTACAATATGGACTGGGGTTGTCGCAGGTGGGCTCGCATCGCTGCTCCGGCCCTCGCGACGTGTAGCACTCGTCCTCCCAGCATTCTGCAACACGCGACAATAATTTTCAACGTTCGACTACGACGACCCACATTCCTAAGACGATACTATAGGTTACCATTGACAGAGGCGCTAACCCGAAGTTCGCCAAGAAATAGAAGCAGAAGGTTGGAAGCGAGGGTTACGGTAGGTGCATTGCTCCCACGGAATTTGCGCAGCCGGGCTTTGGAGACGGTGCAGCCGTCCTCTCCCTTGCAGTAGCTCTTCTCGATCAGTTGCTGCAAGCGGTCGACGCACTGCTGAGTCGCTTGGGCCTCGGCCAGGCTAGGCAACAGCAATGCCAGCAGGGCCGTCAGAGCTACTTTGCTGCAAGAAGAGTACTGTTGCATCGACCGTGTTACAGTACATACCGTGCGTTGGACGCTTACTATTCAGGTGTCACTTACGCAACTACAAGACACTGGTTGGTTTGGGGGTGGGCGCTTGGGAAGGAAGGGGGAGAGTGGATGAGATGGCTTACTAGGTAGGAACAAAAGAGCGTAACTTTTGCAACCACTGTACCGTACCGCATGGTCGTCCGTGTCCGTGTGTTTCTTTGACAAACTCAAAATCACTGTACGCTTCGGGATCGGGTGATGCACTGATGGAGGGGAGTCATGGCTGACGACCTTTATGGGCTATGTATTTAGGGTAGGTAATGACAAATCTTTATGTAGACGACGACAGCAAAGGGCTGCGGAGAGAATTGATTGCATCGCTTTGACGCCAGATTTGCGTCTTACATGTCGTCTGTGTTTGGCCTGTGCTCAGCCTACTGGCGACAGCACGCGAGGAAGAAGCAGAAGATGGGACCAGGGGGGGGGGGGGGCCCCCCCCCCCCCCTCACCCATCAGGCCATCACAATGTTTTCGAAGCTGGTACCAAGAGCTCTACTTCGGCAGAATTCTTGTTGTAGAGAAAGATGGACGCTAGGTGCCGACGACGACGTGTTGTTCGTTTGCGACTTTCTCACTAGCAATACCGTAACCATTCGATAAGGACATACCGTAACTGATCGATACGAGCCAACTTCGGTCATTGCCGCTCATACCGCCGCACCCGCGTCACATGTGTTTCAAGCGCGTTCTAGCATTTATAAAGGAGTTCAATTCTTTTATCATTGTCCCGACTCTTGGCTCCGTCGCTATTACGTTGCTTCCGGCCGAATGCACCGCACATGCCTCCCCGCTGATTGAGTCGAGCTCCGCTCCGGATCGTGTCGTGTCGCCGCCGCAGAGTCGTCGCTAATTGGTTGCGAGGTACACAACGCACAACACAACTGCTGGCTGCTTCCTTGCGACGGAGCCATCCTTGACAGGATGCTGAGGTGTCGGGCATTTGTTTTGGTGCCTTGCGCTCAGTAGGTATGGATGGGTTCGGTTTTCGTGCAATCAATCGTGCACACTCATACCGATGAACCAAGACTTTGTAGGTATACCCTTTGACAACAATCCTATATACTAAGCGGCTAACGGTGTCAGTTTGTGAGTGATTCAGTGGTACCGTATGCCCTATCTATCTGTACATTTGTACTAAACCGTTGCGCTCGCCACGTTGACAGCAGTTCTTTCTGACTAGAGTACGCAACAGAATTTATCGTTACGTCCAATGCGCTCAATATTTCTTCTTCTTAGGACGCATCTTTACGCTCACGCCGCATCGCTCTTTCGGCTTTCGGCTCACGACGCTCTGGCGGCTTTCGGCGGCAGTTTTGATCGCCAGATTTCAGAAGCAAGAATAAAGACGCAAATATGGAGAAGGAGAAGAAGTCGATCGAGTGGCAAGAAGCTTCCGAGAAGAAGAGACAGCAGATGGCGGCGTCGCGGCAGAAAGAAACTGACGAACAGAAAGAACTGCGACGGCAAAAGGACCGCGAGGCGAAGCGCAAGCAACACGCCGTGTGTTCTTCTTTGGCAGACCTACCGTTCCAGTTACCATTCCATTCTTTCCAACCTTTCAGACTGAAACCGACGAGCAGAAGTCTGAGAGACTGGAGAGGCACAGCGAGTGCATGCGACGCCATCGCGCTGTACCTGTCATTTGACGACAGGCAACGTTGGTGCATACTGTTACAGTTTCTTCCCACATTTCAGAGTGAAGCGGCCGACCACAAGTCTGAGAGACTGCAGAAGCAGAACGAGAGCATGCGACGCCAACGCGCCGTATGTTGAGCCTCTGTCTATTATGATTCTCTCTCTCTCTCTTTCTTTCTTCTTCACAGCGATTTACTGCAGTCTTTTGCTCTTTTCATTATGTGCTTACGCTTCAGACCGAAACAGACGAGGAGAAGTTTTGGCGACTTGAAGAGCAGAGCGAGAGAACGTGGCTGCAGCGCGCCGTATGTTGCAAGGCGCCTACTTATGGCGAATTAATTGTTTTCCACATGGTTTGTGACTGTTCAATTTAGACTGAAACGTGCCAGCACAAAGTCGCGCGACTGGAAAGGGAGAGTGTGGCGCAGCAGCAGAAGCGCTCGGTTGGTCGTAATGCATGCATGATGAATATCGCAATGTGCATATTTTGTTCTCTTCCTCAGGCAGAAACCGATGAGCAAAAGGAGGCGCGAAACGAGAAGGCGCGACAGCGACGCGCTGAGCGCAAAACGCTGCACTACGGGTTTGGATTCAGTGGCTCTGCAGCGCGCAAGTACGTCATTGTCAAGGAATCCGAGGAGGGGCCAATGAACGTCCAGTGCGACCACTGCGGCGCCCTCTTCTTCCACACAGAAGTGTGTAGGCAGGAGAATTGCTGCCACACCCATCACTGGCAGCACACCTACTGCTACTGCTCGACCAAAGCCATTCCCAAGGGCAAACAGTGCGACCACTGCGAGGCTCCCTACGATGGAGTGGCTGAGGAGATCCATCAGATCGCCCTCAACGACCTGAAGAAGAGAGGCTCCAAGGATTACAAGACCACCTTCGGAGACCCGACGCGCTTCAAGCCGTGGAAAGGACCGGATGGAAAGAAGTACGTCTCGGATGCCTGCTGGGAGCATCACTACCACTTCAAGGAGCCTCGGCCGGAGTTCATCATTGAAGAAAATGAAATCCAGCAATTGAACATCGATTACGGCAAGCTTTGCGGCGACTGTAAAGCGATGAGCGTCTGTCAATGCGCGTCGATCGTTGATGGTTGATTGACTGCGTTTGGGCGTCGAATCCAGATCGATCATCGTTGTCTGGCTCACTGGGCGTGCCTATTGATTTGTAGTCCAGATGATTCGCTTTATTATTGATGGTTGATTCATATACTTGGCAGACATAGTGAGTCTTCGTTGCTTCGTAGTTTGTCGCGTCTGTAGTGATCAGGTGGTTGCTCCACTTGCGCGTCGAGTAGTACCTACATACTATTTCGTCATGCTCATTATTTAGTGATGTTGCATTCGTAGTTGATTGAAATTGCGCGTGATTCGCGAATGCTATACTTATCATTGCTGTGTGATCGTCGATTGATTGAATTGACTTCTGCGTTGATTTGTGCGCGTTTCTTACTCTATTCATTGGTAAATTAGTGATCGTTGATGATTCGTTCGTAGTAAACTGTGCCGATTTTTAGATGTTTCGTGCTCATCTCTCACATTTCTATCGCTCTTCTTCTGCTTTGTTGTCGCTCCATCGTTGGTAAGATTGCTTGGTGGCTTCTCTGAGGTACGTTCTGATGCAAGTGCACCACATAGCGCACCCTAAACTGTACAGGGTGGTTTGCATGCAATAACCAGGTAATAGTGGCACCATACAGTATACCCAATCACTCATGCGAGTGGCGCCAACCAGCTGCAGTATGACTGAATGCAACCTTGACGACCAGCGACTTGAACAGTCATCGCCACTGAGAAACCATGGGCAATTCGAGGCATGCTATATCTCGATTGTCGTCGACCTCTCACCTATGGGCTAAAGGCACTAGTCCTATATACTAAGCGGCATAGAGTGTGTCTGTCTGTTTGTCTGTTTGTCTGTTTGTTAACACGATAACTCTTGACAGGGTTGACGGATCCTGGAGATCTATACATCAAAAGAACCGCCTTGGTCTGGAATAGAAAACGTCCTATTGTGGACTTTGGCTGATGTCCAAATTCCATGAAAATCACGAAAATATCGACTGCACAGTACAATCTGAGCACTAAAGAGTGCCTGGGGGCCATTTTCGTGGAAATTTCACATTGTCGTGCCACCATTCACTACAGAGTTGTCGCTGTGAGACTCTGAGGTGTATTCAGAGGCACGGGAGCAGGTGCGACAGTAAATGCAGGCACTGGCAGGGGCATTTTGTCAAACGACTTTAGATAAATCTGAAACTTCTTATGGGCTAAGTACAAATGTCAGTGGGTTGAATTCAGTGTATTCTGAGGCATGGGGTCTGATGCAACCATAAATTCAGGCACTGGCAGGAGCACAGTGGCAAATGGCTTTAGATCTATCTGATTCTCCTACCCAATTGTCTATGGGCTAAACCCAAGTGTCAATTGTGTATCTACAGGCACGGGAGATGGTGTGATCCTAAATGTAGGCACTGGCAGGGGCACAGTGCCAAATGACTTGAGATCTAACTGTAATGTCTTGCAGTGCTCTGAATCCGATGATTGTGTTGTCTCCTTCATGCTCTACAGATTACACATGGGCTATTACCATAGAGATTCTCCTACGGGCTAAAGGCACTAGTCCTATATACTAAGCGGCTAACGATGTCTGTTTGTCATTCATTTACGAAAAGACGCTCTGCTCGCGCGACGCACTGCGCGGCTAACGATGTCTGTTTGTCATTCATTTACGAAAAGACGCTCCGCTCACGCGACGCACTGCGGCTGAGGTGCCGTCAAACTCGCACAGAAAAATGGGTACTCGCACAGAAAGTGGGTATTCGCACAGAAAAGTAGGCCTGAGCAGGAGGAGACCGTAGTAGGCTAGGCGGAGATCGTAGGCCTGAGCAGGAGGAGATCGTAGGCTACGCGGAGATCGTAGGCCTGAGCAGGAGGAGATCGTAGGCTAGGCGGAGATCGTAGGCCTGAGCAGGAGGAGATCGTAGGCTAGGCGGAGATCGTAGGCCTGAGCAGGAGGAGATCGTAGGCTAGGCGGAGATCGTAGGCCTGAGCAGGAGGAGATCGTAGGCTAGGCGGAGATCGTAGGCCTGAGCAGGAGGAGATCGTAGGCTAGGCGGAGATCGTAGGCCTGAGCAGGAGGAGATCGTAGGCTAGGCAGAGATCGTAGGCCTGAGCAAGAGGAGATCGTAGGCTAGGCGGAGATCGTAGGCCTGAGCAGGAGGAGATTGTAGGCTAGGCGGAGATCGTAGGCCTGAGCAGGAGGAGATCGTAGGCTAGGCGGAGATCGTAGGCCTGAGCAGGAGGAGATCGTAGGCTAGGCGGAGATCGTAGGCCTGAGCAGGAGGAGATCGTAGGCTAGGCGGAGATCGTAGGCCTGAGCAGGAGGAGATCGCAGACCTGAGCCTAAGCCTAAGCCTAAGCCTAAGCCTAAGCCTAAGCCTAAGCCTAAGCGTAAGCGTAAGCCTAAGCCTAAGCCTAAGCCTAAGCCTAAGCCTGAGCCTTAGCCTAAGCCTTAGCCAGAGCCAACGCTTGAGCCTGAGTCTGTCGTGATATTATCGCGTTTCTGTGCAAGTACCCATTTTTCTGTGCGAATACCCATTTTTCTGTGCGAATACCCATTTTTCTGTGCGAATACCCATTTTCTGTGCGAGTACCCATTTTTCTGTGCGAATACCCATTTTTCTGTGCAAGTACCGATTTTCTGTGCGAATACCCATTTTTCTGTGGTCCGTACCGATTTTTCTGTGGTCCACCATTTTTAGCCCTAAAAGACGAACCAGTCATTGACTGTACAGACTTCAGAACAGTTGTGGCGGACGATCCGTTGCGCTCTGTCGGTTTGAGAACTTGAGAATCAGATGGTGCGTAGGACAGAAGAGCTGTTTGTCATCAGCTACAGATGATCGAATGCTCTTTGGACGAAAAGACGCTCTGCTCGCGCGACGCACTGCGCGGCTAACGATGTCTGTTTGTCATTCATTTACGAAAAGACGCTCTGCTCACGCGATGCACTGCGGCTGAGGTGCCGTCACTATCCTATATACTAAGCGGCTAACGATGTCTGTTTGTCATTCATTTACGAAAAGACGCTCTGCTCGCGCGACGCACTGCGCGGCTAACGATGTCTGTTTGTCATTCATTTACGAAAAGACGCTCCGCTCACGCGACGCACTGCGGCTGAGGTGCCGTCAAACTCGCACAGAAAAATGGGTACTCGCACAGAAAGTGGGTATTCGCACAGAAAAGTAGGCCTGAGCAGGAGGAGACCGTAGTAGGCTAGGCGGAGATCGTAGGCCTGAGCAGGAGGAGATCGTAGGCTACGCGGAGATCGTAGGCCTGAGCAGGAGGAGATCGTAGGCTAGGCGGAGATCGTAGGCCTGAGCAGGAGGAGATCGTAGGCTAGGCGGAGATCGTAGGCCTGAGCAGGAGGAGATCGTAGGCTAGGCGGAGATCGTAGGCCTGAGCAGGAGGAGATCGTAGGCTAGGCGGAGATCGTAGGCCTGAGCAGGAGGAGATCGTAGGCTAGGCGGAGATCGTAGGCCTGAGCAGGAGGAGATCGTAGGCTAGGCAGAGATTGTAGGCCTGAGCAAGAGGAGATCGTAGGCTAGGCGGAGATCGTAGGCCTGAGCAGGAGGAGATTGTAGGCTAGGCGGAGATCGTAGGCCTGAGCAGGAGGAGATCGTAGGCTAGGCGGAGATCGTAGGCCTGAGCAGGAGGAGATCGTAGGCTAGGCGGAGATCGTAGGCCTGAGCAGGAGGAGATCGTAGGCTAGGCGGAGATCGTAGGCCTGAGCAGGAGGAGATCGCAGACCTGAGCCTAAGCCTAAGCCTAAGCCTAAGCCTAAGCCTAAGCCTAAGCCTAAGCGTAAGCGTAAGCGTAAGCCTAAGCCTAAGCCTAAGCCTAAGCCTAAGCCTGAGCCTTAGCCTAAGCCTTAGCCAGAGCCAACGCTTGAGCCTGAGTCTGTCGTGATATTATCGCGTTTCTGTGCAAGTACCCATTTTTCTGTGCGAATACCCATTTTTCTGTGCGAATACCCATTTTTCTGTGCGAATACCCATTTTCTGTGCGAGTACCCATTTTTCTGTGCGAATACCCATTTTTCTGTGCAAGTACCGATTTTCTGTGCGAATACCCATTTTTCTGTGGTCCGTACCGATTTTTCTGTGGTCCACCATTTTTAGCCCTAAAAGACGAACCAGTCATTGACTGTACAGACTTCAGAACAGTTGTGGCGGACGATCCGTTGCGCTCTGTCGGTTTGAGAACTTGAGAATCAGATGGTGCGTAGGACAGAAGAGCTGTTTGTCATCAGCTACAGATGATCGAATGCTCTTTGGACTGCAGAACAGTGCCGGCTGATGATCCGTCATGCTCTATAGGCTTGAGACCATCAGAAGTCATTATAAATACTACAGAAACACCTACGGGCTTTCGCTGGTGAGTTGCAACTGGTCGCAGAATGGCAGGATTAGGCTCAATGCTCTTTGGACTGCAGAACAGTGCCGGCTGATGATCCGTCATGCTCTATAGGCTTGAGACCATCAGAAGTCATTATAAATACTACAGAAACACCTACGGCTGTCGCTGGTGAGTTGCAACTGGTCGCAGAATGGCAGGATTAGGCTCTACAGCAGTGAACCTATACAGTAGCTGGTGGCTGGTGACCAATTGCAGCTGAGTCAGGCGATCATCGACAGTCATGGACCTACAGTATCACCTACGGGCTAAAGGCACTAGTCCTATATACTAAGCGGCTAACGCTGTCAGGTGGATGTCTGCATAACGCTGAACATTGCGCGCAATTGACGTGCGCTCTTATAAGCGACCAGGCGAAACATTTTACAGAAGACAAATGGCTTAGTGGATAAGGCGTCGGCCTATAAATCTTGAGGTCCTGGATCAATCCCCCATTCTACAGCCAATTATTTTGCTGCTGTTTTTCTTCATTTGACAACTTTTGTTTTGCAATTCCGTCGTTTTGCAATTCCGTCAGTTGTCACGAGACCAAAGAGGTTTTGAATCATTCAATGAGCTTGAGAACGTCATCGGCAAGCGATCAACCGCACAAATAATTGCCCCACATTCGGACCATCGAACGGTCTTCAGACTTTCGAGCAGTGGTGGTGAGCAATCTGTCTCTCAGACTTGCGACTCAGTGGTGGTGAGCGATCTGTCTCATTCAAATCCTATATACTAAGCGGCTAACGATGTCAGGTGGATGTCTGCATAACGCTAAACACTGCGCGCAATTGACGTGCGCTCTTATAAGCGCCCAGGCGAAACACTTCACAGAAGGCAAATGGATTAGTGGATAAGGTGTCGGGCTATTAATCTGGAGGTCCCTGGATCAAATCCCCATCGTGTAGCAATAGTTTTGCTGTTGTTTTTCTTCATTTGACAACTTTTGTTTTGCAATTCCATCAGTCGTCACGAGACCAAAAAGATTTTGAATCATTCAATGCGGTTGAGAACGTCATCGGCAAGCGATCAACCACACAAAACAATTGCCATCAGCCGCAAATGGACCATGGAATGGTCTTCAGACTTTCGAGCAGTGGTGGCGAGCGGTCTGTCTCTCAGATTTGCGACTTGTAAGCAGTGGTCGTGAGATCTGTCTTATTCAAATGTGCTTGAGAACGTCAGCGGCAAACAGTCAACCGCACAGAACAGTTGCCATCAGTTGCAAACCAATGAGGTCTTCAGACTTCTGAGCAGTGGTGGTCAGCGATCTGTCTCAATCAAAAGTGCTTGAGAATGTTAGCGGCAATCGGTCAACAGCAAAAGCAGTTACCACCAGCCGCGAACGAATGATCACTGGATCTTCTGACCATTGGCTGCAAGCCATGGAGCGCCGCATGTTCTGACCAGTGGCTGTGGGCCGTTGCATGTTGAAATATAAGCTACAGCAAGGAGTCTCTTATCGTCTTATGGACTTAAAGTATCGCCTATGGGCTAAAGGCACATCCTATATACTAAGCGGCTAACGGTGTCTGTGGTTCAGTGATACCATACGCTCTATTCAAATACTGGCCGCTTTGCGCGCTTGACGCGTTCAGCAAAAGCGGCGCGCTATACGCTCGGCGTACTGTAGCCCAAAGCCGTTGCGCTCTATGTATTGAGCGTGGGTCTTTCTCTCTTATAAGCGTCGATCTTAATCAACAACCAAAAACAACGATGTCATAGTGGATAGAGCGTTGGTCTCGTGATCAATAGAGGGCTGGATCGATGGATCGATCCCCGCTTGGATGAGAATTTTTTGCTGCTTAGAATCTCTTTTGAAATCATCTGATTTGCCATTCGGGCAATCCTTGCGGCACTCAAGACGTTCGAATCACTTTGGCGTCGACCATTCACTGCAGTTGGCGGCTCGTGAACGCCACAACTTCAGTTGTCGATTCGTAAACTGAGAGGCTATATCTAAGAAGGTTCACAAATGCAAGCATCTGCAAGCTAATAGCTCGTGAACGCCATAACTTCAGTTGTCGAATCGCAATTGCACCGCCATTCCATCAGTCGTCATGACACCCAAAAGGTTTGAACCATTCAAAGCGCTTGATAACGTCATCAGAAAGCGATCGACCGCGCGGAGCAGTTGTCATCAGCTGCAAACGAACAAGCGAATGAGACTTGCGAGCAGTGGTGGTGAGCGATCTGTTTCATTCAAATGTGCTTGAGAACGTCAGCGACAAGCCAAGCGGTCAACCGCACAGAGCAGTTGCCATCAGCCACGAACTAACGATTGACTGGTCATCAGACTTGCGAGCAGTGGTGGGGAGCGATCTGTCTCATTCAAATGTGCCAGAGAACGTCAGCCAGCGGAAAGCAGTCAACCGCAGAGAAAGTTGCCGTCAGCCGCGAATGGACGATCACTGCATCTTCTGACCAGTGTCCATGGAGAGTTTTATGCTTTGAACAGTGTTCTGTAGTGACTAATGATATAGCCCATGAATCACTGCATGTCTGACCAGTGGCTGTGGGGCATGGATCGCTGCATGTACCTGTGTGCAGTGGACTGTTGCATGTTGCAATAAGCTACAGCAAGCAGTCTGCTATGGACTATAGAGTATCACCTATGGGCTAAAGGCACTAGTCCTCTATACTAAGCGGCTAACGATGTCTGTGGAGATGTGATACCGTACGCTCTATTCAAATACTGGACGCTTTGCGCGCTTGACGCGTGCAGTAGAAGCGGTACTCTATACGCTCGCTGTGCTGTAGCCCAAAGCCACTGCGCGCAATTGACGTGCGTTCTTATAAGCGTCCAGGCGAAACAGTAAATGAAAGCTCAATAGCTCAGCGGTTAAGGCGTTGGTCTATAAATCGTGAAGTCCCCGGATCAATCCCCAGCCAGTAGCGTTCTTTTTGCTCCTGACGAATTGATTTGAAAACTTTTGTTTTGCCATTCCGTCAATCGTCATGACACGCAAAAGGGTCGAATCATTCAATGCGCTTGAGAACGTCATCGGCAAGCGACCAATTGCGCAGAACAGTTGCCGTCCGCCGCGAACGAACGATCGAACGGTCGTCAGACTTGCGAGCAGTGATGGTGAGAACGTCAGCGGCAAGCGGGCAACCGCACAGGACAGAAGAGTGGCCATTAGCCGCGAACGAACGATTACTGCATCTTCTGACCTGTGGCTGCAGGCCATGGAACGTTTCATTCTTTGAATTGTGTTCTGAGTAGTGGCTAATGGCTATAACACATGGATTATTGCATGTCTGACCAGTGGCTGTGGGGCGTGGAGCGAAGCGCGCGGTATAATTCGCTTGGTCATCAGCCGCGAACAAACAATCGAATGCTCATCAGACTTGCGAGCAACAGTGGTGAGAACATCAGCGGCAAGCGATCAACCGCACAGAACAGTTGCCATCAGCCGCGAATGAACGATCGAATGGCCTTCAGACGTGTGAGCAGTGGTGGTGAGGTGAGCGATCTGTCTCATCAAATGTGCTTGAGATTGTTAGCGGCAAGCAGTCAACCGCAAACTGCAGTTGCCATCAGCCGTGAATGAACGATCACTGGATCTTCTGACCAGTGACTGCAGGCCAAGGAGTGCTGCATGTTCTGACCCAGTGGCTGTGACCTTCTGACTCAGCGGCTGTGGGCAATGGGCTGTTGCATATTGAAATATAAGCTACAGCAAGCAGTCTCTTATGGACTATAGAGTATCACCTATGGGCTAAAGGCACTAGTGGACTACTAAGTGGCGACCGTAGCCTCTAACAAAGGAGCAGCGCGCCATTCGGTACTCCTTCTCACTGCCGTTTCGATTCGTCGTCGCGAGCTCAAAAGAGTAACTCACAACGTCGACAAAATTCTTATTCAAGAAAAATGTGACAGTTTTGTGCCGACGAGGACATTTTGTTCACTTGCGACTTTATCACTATATGGAGTTCTATACCACTGAAGCGGATATCGCAAAGATGCCGTCGACGATTGAAAGCCTGAGCTGCGTAGTTATCAGTTCCCACGTTTCAATGCTGCACTTCTGTCTGTAACCACACTTCCGTTTACGTTTAATAAACTCCCGCCAGCCTTAGAGAATTTCGCGCAGTGCGGCTCAATCCGTAATCACCCAATCTGATACCCCAAAGCATCTGTGTTAGCCCCATTTTGTATTTTATTATCACATTATCACATCTTCTCATTTTCGATCGCGTTCGTCAATCGCAGTAGGTGTCCTTGGGAGTCAGGCAGAACTTCATGATCTTGTTGTAGCCGCAGGCGTCCCGCGGCGCGTTCTTGCAGCACTCCTCGAGCAAATCGATGCAGGGGGTCTTGTTGCTGGTGCCGGCTAGGTGGTGCAGAGAACAAGCAATGTCTTGTGTTTCACTCGCGTGTGTTACAGTAAGCCATTGCTCCACGCTACATGTTGAATATCGTGATCCACGCGTCCTACAAGGTAGGAACTCAGAACTTTATAATACTCGATTCGATGGATTGGAGACATTGAACTCCACGCAATCGTGCTCAAGTCTACTAAAACAGTTGCGCAAAGACGGCAAGACAAGCTGTGTGTGTAAAAAGTTCAACCTACACTTGGTGTCTGTCGAATTTTGGTGAACAGTATAGTGAACTTTGTACACATCGTTAGCCGCATCTGGAGAAAGTGTCTTGAGAATGTGTACCTTGTTGCCAAGTGCACCTATCCCCACGATACGGTTGTCTGTACAGCTGATCTGAAGCTCAGTGATATCGCCGCGTTCGCTATATGTTATCGGCATGATACGACGCCGTTTATCTGGTGTTTCCTACCTGTGTGAAAACGTTACATCCACCAAAAAACCTTGCCAAAAGTTTGGTGCGAGCGAATTCCTGTTTTCAGCGTACGCATTTCTGTTTCCGAGTGCACATTCATCAATAACCCCTTAAGGCCCGTGGCTTTTTCCCGCGTACCATATCTCCCGCGTACCAAAAAACTTTTTCTTCCCGCGTACCATTTCTGGCACTTTCGTTCCCGCGTACCATTGTTGACTCGCCTCGGGAAAAAATTTGTTCCCGCGTACCATTCTAAAATCGCCTCGGGAAAAAAACGTTCCCGCGTACCATTTTAGACTCGCCTCGGGAGGAAGGCTGGGAAATTTCTTCCCGCATACCATATTAGTTGGCACGGGAAGAGAATGGTACGCGGGTAGAAGATAATTGGGCCACGGCAGCGAAATTGATGGAGCAGTGATCAAGAGGTGATTTACATGGCATGCTTGACGGTGGTTGTTTGTCGGGTGGAAGGAGAGGCAATTGGCACCGATAGAAAAGGGAACAAATAGGCAGGCAGCGAGCTGGCAGTGTGTCAGTTTCACGGCTACCTAGAGGATTGTGTTTCTATGTGCATGTGGCTGTTGGTGTTGTAGAGAATCTTTGGAAGTCGTGCTGTAGACATAAACAAAATGGAAGGAGAGATACCTGATGATCTGAGAGGAATTGGTCAGTTGCGAGATGCTAGTGGTGCAACTTTCTTTCCACGTACCATATTTGTCTTGGTGTAAAATGGTTTAACTGAATTTGCATATTCACAATGCAGCTTGATAAATGCAAAGTGTACGGTAGGCAAATTTGCATATTAGGCACAGGTTGCAAGTTGTTTGTGCAGTTGAGTACAGGCCATGCATTTTCGAGATCGTTTGGAGTATTTTGTGAATTCGTAGCTGAAATATTTAGAATTTCTGGCTGGCTTTGGGGGAATTGGATTTTCTGGCGCCGATTGGGACATTTGGAGGGAAGGAGCCATGGCTGACTTTTGTGACTGGGTGTACTGTACTTCTCTGTTCTTCGCAAATCAAGTGTTTTCGCTCTCCAATTGTCAGGCAACCCTCCTCTGGCACCTTGTATTCTGGCCACACTGAAGCACTGAAACTTGCATTCCAACCACACACACTAGAATGGCTAAGTGTCAATATGGTACGCGGGTAGATACTTAGCACAAGAAATGGTACGCGGGAACGGAAGCCTGGCTGGCGGCCCGGACAAAACCTTCCCGCGTACCATTTTAAATCTCCTCGGGACGGGGTGGCCGGAAATTTGTTCCCGCGTACCATTCTAAAATCGCCTCGGGAAAAAAACGTTCCCGCGTACCATTCTTTAGCTACGCGGGAATCCCGCGTACCATAAAATTCTTCCCGCGTACCATTCAAAGTAATGGTACGCGGGAGCTCCCGGCGGCACATGTGCCGCCACGGTCCTTAAGGGGATAAACAGCTGTTCTGGCCATCAGACAAAAATCTCGATTTTGAGATTCTTTTAAATTTTAATTCTAATATCTCCAAATTTGAATTTATTAAAACTGTAAAACTATGTCACAAATTCTTATTGGCATACGGCCTTACCATTTCTGCGTTCAAATTCGTCAAAAAACGACGTTCTATTTTGTTGATTTATGGAATTTGAAAAATAATCACGTATTTCTATTAAACGCCGCTATATCATCAGGTGAAAAAGTCGATTTTCGACATTTTCATATTTTGATTGAAAATATCTCGAAATTGCAATTTTTAAAAACTTTAAAACTATGTCACAAATTCTAATCGGCATACGACCTTTCCATTTCTGCATTCACATTTGTCACTAAATGACTTTGCATTTTAGTCAATTTGTGCAATTTTGACAAACAATCGCGTATTTCTATTAAATTCCGCATCTGCAAAAAATTTCTTTTGTGTTACAAATTATCCGCGGTCCATGCTCCTTCCATTTCTGAAGAAATTTCGCGGCTAGCACATGAGACAAAAAAGTCGATTTTCGACATTTTCGAATTTTAAGTGCGAATATCTCGAAAATGCGAAATTAGCAACAGAAACGGACATCGGATCCGTACTCAGCGACATCGACTCTACTTGACCACGTATGTCACTGACTTTACTTCGGTGCGACGGAAACACACACACACACAGACACACAGACAGACATTGTCATCCGTATATATACACCTCGCCGCGCTGAGGCGCGGCGAAACAAGCTCTGTGTGTAAAAAGTTCAACTTATACTTTGTGTCTGTCACATCTTGGTGAACAGTATAGTGAACTTAATACACATCATTAGCCGCATCTGGAGAAATCAGCTTGAGAAAGTCTGCTATAAACCAAGTGCAGCTATTACCACGATACGGTTGTCTGTACAGCTGATCTAAGTGATCAGTGATATCGCCGCGTTCGCTATATGTTATCGGCATGATACGACGCCGTTGATCTAAAGTTTCTAGCTGTGTGAAATCCTCATATCCAACAAAATAACTTGCCAAAGATGGAAACTTGCTAGCGTCTCAACGTCAACACAACTATCAGAGCTTTGAGGCTCGGTAAACAACTTGGCCCACTTTTGGAGCAACTGGACTACGATGATGACTCAGCAACGCAAACGGACGCCAACACTTCGCTGGGTGTTGTCGACGCCATCGTGTGACAAGATGCCAATCGACGGGGTGGTGGTGTGAGCGTAGGTATAGTCTTCAACGAAACTCGCTACCGGTAGCATTGAACACAGAGATTTAAGGTTATGTAAACAATTTTGCTGACGTGGAGAAACCAGAAGGCGCTATACCGATGGTGGTTTGGCTCGGCTGGCGTCAAAACGTAAATGACAAAACCAGAATAAAGCGCAGCAAAAAAGCAAAAGGGCCGCCGAGGATCGAACCTCGGTCGGCGCGCACGTTTTTGCGCGCGATCCGGCGGCTTTCCCGCCTACGCCATGCTGTCGCATCACAGCGTTTCTCAAAACGGCGCTCTTATACTCTCAGTTGGCGTCTATTCAGCAGACTACGGTGCTTTAGCACGTCCGAACGATCGATATGCCCCGTAAGCACCGTAACATTGCAAATAGAGAAAATTTGTCGAAAAATTTCAAACTTCAAACGTTACACCCACACTCATTTTGAAATTAGCAACAGCAAATCTCATCGGATCCGTAATCGGCGACATCGACTCTACCTGACGCCATCTGTCGCTTGTTTTACTTCGGCAGGACAAAAAAGTTCGCGGACTACACATCGTCATCTGTATATATGACAGGGAATACCCGCATCCAGTGAAAACCCGCATATGCG